>CAKALU010003634.1:4415-48270 GCA_916700995.1 Hozukius guyotensis | reverse complement strand
ACACCCCCCCCCCCCCCCCCCCCCTTGCTGTATTTTGACCAGCAACTCAACTAAATGGTTTACATCAGATATGAGCCTTTCACAACGGGCCGCACGCAGCAGGAGGCAAAAACTGCAGCAAGTGATAATTGATTTTATTTGGCCACTCTGGGGCAGCAGTCAACATCTCTCTCTTTAACTGCTGAATCTTCTGATTGGTGCTGGGCTACCTGCCTGTAGAGGTACGGTCGGTTTATCAGAACTAGGGATGCACCGATTTTTCAGACCGAGTACAATTACATTTGGGTACTCGCCGATACCGAGTCGCGGCGCACCGCCCCGTATGCAGGACTCCCCAGCCTGCCGTGTGTCACTCACACCCTCCAGCTGGCTGTTAACGAGGGTCTTTTGGCACAGAGAAGTACTCATATCGGTACTCGGTATCGGCGAGTACCCAAATGTAAGTACTTGTACTTGTACTCGGTCTGAAAAAAAGTGGTATCGGTGCATCCCTACCTGGAATGACACCTGCCTGAAGTAGCTGCAGACTGACAGATTTCCATTACCGTGGCTTTCAATAAAAAGGCATTGACACTGTTTTTTTTAGGTGTCCAGGTCACAAACACACACAGTCCCTCCCATTCTCGTCCTTCCTACCTGTGTGTTCCAGATGTGCACGCATTTGTCAAAGGAGCCGCTGGCCAGATGACGACCGTCGGGGCTGAAAGCCACGCTGTAGACGGGCTCCTGGTGTTTAGTCAGTGTATGGATACAGATGCCTCTCTCCACGTCCCAAAGACGAACTGTGGAGTCAAACGATGCACTGTAGAAGTAAGAGATGGGGACAGACAGGGTAATAGAGGTGCTGCTGGGGAATCAAGATTTAAAAAATTCAAACTTTATTGTGCCACATTTAGGTTACTGGGACAAAGAAAGACATTTTGCTTTTCTGCTGCGTTCAGTTCAAAACCTTGAAGGCAGAATTTGTCAGATCGTATGGTCTGATGCTATAAAGTAGTCCAGCTCAGAAACAAAGTGCAGTAAAACACGGTTGCACACGTATTGAATTAAATATATATGACAGATTTGGCTCTGTGGGTAGCAACCTGTTTAGATTTCAAATGCACGGTGTACGTTTAGCCATTTACCCCCCACACACTCTCTGATGTAACGTCATCAAATGCTAAAAATCACATCAATGTAAAATATAATGATATGAAATCGTGGAAGCTCTCATTAAAACACACAGAGAGATGAGAACACAAGTATGGTTAGCAGTTATTTTCATTGTAATGTATGTGTTTAAAGTATGATTTCAAAGTATGAACTCCAACTTTTTTTTTTACTTTGTCACTTTAATGAGTGCCTTCAGCACTCGTTAGCTTGGAAAAGTTGAACACAGCAAATAGAGTTACAAATGTTAATATACAATTGAACGACTGTATGTTATCATCAGTTATTACACGGCTGTGTTGAATACTCGATTCTTATTGGTCAATCACGGCGTTCTGCGGTCTGTAATTTCTCTATAACAGACTGTTGCTATGTATAACAGACAGTTGCTATGTATAACAGACCGTTGCTATGTATAACAGACCGTTGCTATGTATAACAGATCGTTGCTATGGGCGCAGATCTGATGTTGGACTCTGGCGGACCGTTTTTGTCTCAAAATATTGATTCCTTAAGTAAGTAGCCGTGTAATAAGCGGGATAATGTACAGCTAGCGGGGTCATTGTTGTGAAAGAATCCCCTTCGGGGCGACGAAAGACCGCTTCGCTTCGCGTCCGGGTGCGGCATCGCCCTGTCGGGGATTCTTTCACAACAATGACCGGCTCGCTGTACATCCCTTATCCCTTACATAAAACTGAACAACTGTGACCTGGGAAAACTATTGGGAATTTCCTGCCTCCTGCCAAACACCATTCAAGTGACAGAGGTTAAAAAGATGTTGTTTGAACCCTCTGTGGGCGTACATTATACCGTATACTGTACGTATGTAAAACTACCTATAGTATGTAGCAGGATCTTACCAAGTGATTAATATAGACTATTTCACAGTTGTAAAGAAGATATTCCTAAGATAAGATATTCCTTTATTAGTCCCACAGTGGGGAAATTTGCAAAAAGGTAGTAGAGGGCTCGTCCGGGATTTGAACCTAGGACCTCTCGCACCCGAAGCGAGAGTCATACCCCTAGACAATCAATCACAGCATTCTACGGACTGTAATTTCTGTATAACAGACCGTTGCTATGTATAACAGACCGTTGCTATGGGTGCAGTTCAAATGTCGGACTTTGGCAGACCATTTTTGTGTCAAAATATTGATTTCTTCAGTAAGTAGCCGTGTAATAAGCGGGATAATGTACAGCTAGCGGGTCAGTGTTGTGAAAGAATCCCCTTCAGGGAGACGAGAGAACCCGACGCGCGGTGCTGCATTGCGCTGTTGAGGATTCTTTCACAACAATGACCGGCTCGCTGTACATTATCCCTTACTTATTTATTTGCATGAATATTTGGGGGGTGGGGGGGGACTGACTGCTCCTATTAATTTCAGTTTCCTCTTTTCTTGTTACAAAAATGTACATGTCAAACTAACTTTCTGTTATTAAAACATGTCAGCTCAGCATAACATATAAATTTAAAGTCCTTCATAATTTTGCTGGAACATCAGTTTCTTTGTCCTGCGTGCGTGGCCGACCACACAGCCAGACGGATGCAAGGAAGGTCATAAACAAAGTGAATGGGGGTCATAAAACCTTGGGGGTCATAAAGACTTGGGTCCCTAAGAGGGTCCGTAACTTAACTCAGATATCGTGTCATCTCTCCTGTGTGAGTTCATCCGAGCAAGTGGTAATATTGAGTCTAATCACTCCAGTAATCTGGAGGTCATGTAGTTTCAAGATATAAATTCATCATCCTTTTTATTATCACGTCACAATATTCTTCATTTTCTGTCCTCGCCGTTAATGATTGGTGTGTTGTTTGTTACAAATGCAGACACTCACCTGGCTAGCATGAGGTTAGCGCTGGGATTGTTGGTTCCAGGCCCAGTGGGACTCCATTTGATAGTGTAGATTTCTTTACTGTGGGCCTGCAAGTCATGGACACACGCGTCCTGCTTCATACTCCAAATCTGAAAAACAAAAAAATAACCACAAATTTGACCCTTCACTTTAATTGATCATTACATCATGGATGTGTTAACACAGTTACTCATACAGTTTGACCACTGTCTGTCATCATCATTTTTCACCAAGGGAAACTTCATATTTGAATTGTTCTTGACTCATACCAAAGATGATTCAATCAACACAGAAGTGAACTAAATGGCAGGTCAACAGTAGATGTCACATAGGCCCTGTTCAGACCTGGTATTAACATGCGTCCTCAGTGATCGGATCACAAGTGGACAGCTTTAAGTGAAGGTGTGAACGCACTCAAGACGCATTGAGAGACAAAAACATCAACAACTAACCACCAGATCTGGCCTGCACACCGGTGGAGGCACCACTACCGTCATGCCCATCCCATAATGGTAGTGGCAGGTACCCGGTGGTGGACCAGTTTTTGGTGTACAGACCATAGACGATGGCTAAAATGAAAGAATTAATGACTCAACTGCCAACACTACCGGACGATGGTATGAAGTTTGGGACTCACATTTTGTAAGGAATACAAGCCAACAATGTCTGAGATTAGACCTTTCTTAAATGTGGCAATGACTGGGTGCAAGGTGTTTGGAAACCTGCCACGGGACAATGTGAGGCCAATTGGGACCATGCCAACAATCAGCTATGTCAGAGCAGTCTCAGAGCTAGTGAGACGCTTAGGCACAGCCTTTCCACCAAAGCATGACATGTCCAAAGTGTCCACCTTACACCCAAGAGAAAGGTGAAAGCACCACAGACCTCCACCGCCTGCCCAAAACCTTCTAGTCGCACAGTGGTCTGCAACCAATGATGCCATGGGTGCAAATCCTCTCACACCTTATGAATGTTACCTCAGAGCCTATTTCGTCCAAGGGCTCACTCCAAGTGTTGGTGACCCGATGCCATGAGACCGTGACACTCCATGCTAAACACGCAGAAAGCATCATCAACGACAAAACCCAGAAGAAGGGAGCCACTGAAGCCAAACTGCAGATGGCTTAACTTGCCATGTGTGAGCACCCGACGGGGAACAGATGACGTGGTGGCAGAGGAAAAAAGGAGAGTTTGCTTCAATTGCGGTCAGAAGAGACACTGGAAAGAGGACGGTCCTAATCCACCAAAAGAAAAAACGTCAGATTGACTCATGGTGGGGTCGGAGAGAGAAAAGGGTTCGACATTTGACCATCCAGACGTACCACCAGAACAACGCTAGAACAACCTACACATCATGACCGAGAAACGTCAGAAACAGAAAAGATTATTTTAGCTATCAAACACAATGAAGCTAAAGTTAAAGAGCAAACACATACTACTACCGTTAGGGATGTTAATAATTAACCGTTTAACCGTTAACCGACATTAAGCATTTCAACCGATTGACGCTATCGGTTAAAACGGTTAAAAGAAATGTTAATAACTAATTAAAAAGCTGAGAAAAACTCGGCATTTTAAGGAGAAAAGCTGGTCCACCTTAAGAGAGTCTGAGTCGGCGTTACGGATACAGGAAGTTGGCTCCCGTCTATAGCTCGCTTGAGTGGAGGAGTTGTAGCTTTGTAGCATTTATCCACCGACAAATAAACTGTACACACACTGTCTGCTACAGCTATGTTCACAGCTATAACGCCACAGACAAAACCCACATTCACTGAAGTTACGCCGCGCTGAAAGAGCGTATGTGTGTGGCTACAGCGGGCACGGAGTCACCGGCAACGCTAGCAGCTGCTAGCTAACGTAGCACAAACACACTCACACTGTTTGTCAGCCAATCGCTGTCGTTAATTCGGACAGACAGAGTATCGTTACGCCGGGCAGACACACAGCGGACAACCTGCTAAACTAAACTAAATGTGCGGTGGAGACTTTAACTGGGAAAGTGGCTGCCTGCTAAGTTAACGCTCCCGTACGGGTGAACTGGGGACTCCGTTGTCTGTTGTGCTCATACACTGCAGCTGGCGCACCGCTGCATCCCTAACTATCGTACTAAGAAACTGCCATACATCACAGTCTCCATATCAGGCCAAGAAGTCAAGTTCCTTGTTGACTCAGGGGGGGCTACTTCATGTGTGACACAGGAAAGTGCCCTAAAACCTAAACGGAGTGGTAGATATTGCAAAACTGTTGGTTCCATTGTCATGCGTTCTCGATGACACCAAATTTAAACTCAAATTTTTGACGTCAAAATTCTGTCCGACAAATTTGGTAGGCGAGGACTTCAAGTGCAGACTGGTAATTGTGCTAGTTTCTAGCTTGAAAATCAGCAGACTGGACGAGGGACGGCTGACCGCAGTGAAGGTGAATTATTTTTCTCCTCTCTGTGTCCATCAGCAGCTTCTCCTCCCCTCTGCTGCAAGCTCAGTGCAGGCAGACATGCTAAAAATAGCACATATACACAACACTTCCTCATTCATGACAGACACAGAGCTACACTGCACTGCTCATGTTACTGAAGGACCAGACACACAGTTTCAAGATAGAAACAAACAAACAAACAAACCTGATCTGGTCCGTGTAAAAAAACACAATGTGAGCTCACACCTCGGGCTTGTAGATTTGCAATGCATTACAATGCATTTTTCAGCATTAAAGTACACAAGGACGGCCAGATCGCCGACCGTTTTTAACGCAACTCTCTGTGACAACATCAAAAATCTTGTTTTGCCTGGAGGTTCAGCCCTCCTGCATTATGTAGATGACCTCATGATCAGTTCACCATCAGAGGAAGCATACAGAACAGACACTATTTTGAGCTCTTGGAACATTTGGCTAACAATAGTTCACCAAGCGAGTTTACAGAAATTGCAATTTGTTCAAACTCAGGTGACGTATCTGGGACGTATGATCACAGCAGAGGGCAAATCTCTCTCTACCAAGCGTACTGAAGTCATCCAAAAGGTTCACAAAGAAACAGGTACTGAGTTTCCTACTGTAGGAATGACATCCTATTAAAGACAATGGATTCCTTATTATGCGGAAATGGAGTCCCTTCTCTCAGCGACAATCCGTGGTAAAAACTAGGGATGCACTGATACCAGTATCGGGTATCGGGTCCGATACTGTGCTCAAGTATTCGTACTCACAAAATGGCTCCGATACAACGGCACCGATACCACTTTACGGCAGCGTGACGTTAACCTCTCGTCACCATTTTTCGGGTCCTGTCACACGCGCTCACGCTCCACCTCCCCGACGATGCGGGCAAGGGCGCAGCGTGCACTTTGGCCACGGCCACCGGGAAGCACCTTCACCCCGAGCCTTTACAAGCCGACCTACAGCCGGTCGCGGCGCACCGCCTCGTATGCGGGACTCCCCAGCCTGCCGTGTGTCGCTTACACCCTCCAGCTGGCTGTTAACGAGGGTCTTTTGGCACAGAGAAGTACTCGTATCGGTACTCGGTATCGGCGAGTACCCAAATGTAAGTACTTGTACTCGGTCTAAAAAAATATATATATTCTATCAGTGCATCCCTAGTAAAAACCTTTGTGCACATAACAACATCACACGGACTCCAGAGGCTGAAAAGGGCCTTCGCCAATTTGAAGTCAGCATTACAACAAGCTCCCACCTTGCCAGACCCTTACAGGCCTTTCACACAATATGTTGCAGAAAAACAAGATGTTTTGTTACAGGAACATGGGGGTAAACTGAAGCCTGTTCAAAACTGTGGCACTGTGGTTCAGGGACTTCCAGAGACTTGCTGGGTTACGCACCTTTTAACACTCTTAATGCCATATGCCGTTTCCAACATGCTCCTGGAACAGAAAACACCACACTTCTCCACACAAAGATGGCTGAGATATCACACAGTGTGATTGGAAATGTCTAATATCACACTCGAATGCTGTACCACTCTTAACTCTGCTACACTTCTCCCTTTTCCTTCCCCGCAGCTGGGGAAGAGCATGACTGCATTTCCACCCCTTGAATCAGGTCTGCACTCCCAGAGTTGACCTGACTGACACACCGTTGCCTAACCCTGACCGTGAATGTTTCATTAATGTATTTGGCCCCACTGCAACCCAGATATGGGTACACCCGTGGTTGGTTGTGCAGTAGTCACAGGACATGAAACTGTTGCTTCGGGTTCGTTATCTCAACATTATTCTGCTGAGTTAGTTGCACTCACAGAAGCTTGTAAGCTGGCACGAGGTCAGACTGGTAGCATCTACACAGACATTTGGTGTGACACGTGATTTTCATGCTTTGTGGAAACACAGGAAACAGCGGCTGGAAAGCCCACAGCACAGCATACATCCGTGTCTCCATTGCTCGAGGCTATCCTCCTACCTAAATCTATTTCTGTAATGAAATGTCAAGCACGCACATCTAATGATGATTTGATTTCACAGGGGGGAACGCCAGAGCAGATGCAGCTGCAAAGGCAGCAGCCAGACGCACTGACACATCACTAACCCTGACTACAAACCTCCTGATGACGATCAACTTCCTCCTACGGCTAGCTTGAAGGATGTGCAGAGCAGACTTGCAGCCTGATGAGAGAGTCAGATGGAAAAAAGCAGGTTGCACTTACTCAGACGGCCTTTTGGTTTGGTCCTGATGACAAGCCATGTTTACCCAAGTGTTTTTTTATCCCTTTACTTTGCAAGGTCGGCACATGGTGCAGACCAATGTGGCCAAGATGGGGATGGCAGCTGCGGTAAACAAACACTGGTATACCAAGGGGCTTCACAGTTTTTTGCTGAAAAACATTGTAAATGCTGCATGACTTGTTCTGCACAGAATTTACGAAGACCAACTTTTTCCACACAACAGGCTGCACACCCACAACCAGACAGACCATTTGAACTACATCATGATGGATTTCGTTGAACTAAACCCGTGTGACAACAACAAATATCGCCTAGTCATAGTGGACATGTTCAGTGAACGGGTAGAAGTATATCCGACTGGGAAGCAGGATGAAGCAGCAGTAGCTAAAGCATTGCTAAGTGACATCATATCACATTGGGGGTATTCCAAGAAACATCAGTAGTGATAACGGACCGGCATATGTGAGTGCAGCACTACACGCAGTTTCAGAGTACATCGGGTTCAACCTCACACACCACTGCTAGTAAGATCCACAGATTGCGGGGGGGCTGTGGAGAGGGAAAACGGGACCCTCGAGAACAAACTAGCTAAATGTTGCGGAGAGACAGATCTCAGCTGGCCAAAAGCCTTACGCCTCGTCCACACTGGGAACGTCAGGAGCGCGTGGCGGCTGCGTGTTTCAGCTGCTGCCAGCCCTTTCTTTCTACATAGAGTTTGCTTTTCATAATGGCCATTTCATTTCATTAGAAATGTCATTTATATTTATTTTAGACAGAGAAATGTTAAGAAACGTGTGGTAATTTGTAAATAATAGTAATAATCCACAATTAAAACCCTGTACTATATTCATTCATGGAGCTCTCCAAGTCACTGCATGTTCTACAACACTGTCTGGCACATATTTCAAAATAAAAGCCTTGTGTTAACAAATGAAGGAATTCTGTCTGTAGAAAAACACTTGAGGGCTTTTATTTTGAAATGGAAGCAGGAAGTGTTGATTTAAACCCCATACTTTATCCATTCATGGAACCGTGCAAGTCACTGCATGTTCCACAACACTGTCCTGCAAATATTTCAGAATAAAAGCCTTGTGTTAATAAATGAAGGAATTCTGTCCAGAGAAAAAACTATTGAGGGCTTTTATTTTTAAATGAAAACAGGAAGTGTTGATTTAAACCCCATACCATATTCATTCATGGAACCGTGCAAGTCACTGCATGTTCCACAACATTGTCCTGCAAATATTTCAGAATAAAAGCCCCAAGTGTTGATTTAAAAATAAGTCTTTACTTTTTTCATCTCCGTAACATTTTCTACAGATACAGACATTGAAACTGTAGTAATGTTGCTGATATGATGTCAATATACAGTTAATATATCACTTTCACTGTCTGTTGTCGCTGTGAACCGCGTGGCTCGCGTAAAAAATAGGCCAGACCTCGAATCTCTAGAAGAGACGCAGCTGAGACGCGGCTGCTCTAACCTGTTAACACGGACACCGAAGTAAAAAACAACAGGTAAGGCAGCCGCCACGCGCTGCTGACATTCCCAGTGTGGATGAGGCTTTACCTATTGTCCTCTTGCACATGAGATCCAGACCTGGGGCGAGAGCAGGGCTTAGTCCAAATGAAATCCCGTTTGGAAGACCCGTGAACACAGGGATAGGTCCACACAATCGGCAGCTCCCTTCCACATCTCAACGTGATGATGAAATGTCACATTACTGTAAACATCTGTCTTCTACTCTATCACATCCATAAACCAGTCAAAAAACGCCCCGCCACAGCCATCCCAAGGGAAGCTCCACTTCCTGAAACCAGAGGACTGGGTCCTCATCAAAGACTTCAGAAGGAAGCCCTGGAAGCAGAGGCGGTGGCGAGGACCCCTACCAGGTGCTCCTAGTGACTGCGACAGCAGTAAAAGTCGCAGAAAGGACCTCCCCCTGGATCCACGCCAGCCACTGCAAATGGATTCCACCACCGTACAGTACAACGACATGCATCCCATGGTTCATGATAACGACACGTGGTTATGGTGAATTGAAACGCCAATACCACCAACTAAGCAATAAAAGGGAAGTTAACCGCAACAAACACCTCTCAGATTAAACCGGCGTGCATCAGATCAGTAAACGATCCAACGCTATCCCCTGTTCTGTGTTGTTGGGGAGAGAGAGGCGGGTGAGTGCTACCAAGTTTCCCAATCTGCAAGTAAGCAGCACATTACTTGGGGTGAGTTAAGGTAACACTACTGATGGTGACGCCATGGACAGTTCCAGGCAATGGCACCCCCCTCAGAAGAATGGGATGTGGCCTCATAGGAGGCCTTCTCCTTCTCATCTCTATCCCAGTGGTGATCCCCATCCCGTGGCTGCACAGCACCCCAGAGGATGAACAACATTGTAATATGACCACCACACATGCACCCAACAGACAAAACGCCTCCAGAACTGAACGCAAGGTATCAGGCCATATTGTTATCAGTTAGAAGAATTACAAATTAGAGCTGCTACGCCTGTGCATGCTTACCTCACACAACTGGCGGAGTGATTCCATATCAAGGTTGAATTGCCATTTTACCCTGTAATAAAATATTCTTGTGTGATTTTTGCGTATACGCAGACGATGAACATACTTATGATATAGCCAGCTCAGACTATCATCAGGATACTGATTACCTGAGACGGCTTACACAGCATGTGCTCGCCTGAAGCCTGGCCAGTGGCTGATAAGGGGTCTTGGCAATATCTAAGTTACGGGGCTGAACACGATTCAGCAAACCAAAATTGCCCAAACCAAAGTTGCCCAAAATATTAACTAGTTTGTTTTGAACTATACAAAGGAGGGAGCAGCTCCTTGTTTCTGGTCCGTCTGTCTCACTGACACTCAGTGTGCAGGTCCTTCTGCCACGCTGACCCTCAGAGAGCAGACCAGAACCATTTGCAAATGCTTAAATCAATAAAACTCTCAAAGACAGTTCTCCTTATCTCACCAGTATATGATGGCCATTCCAATGCTCTATTATGTCTCTTAAGTTGTGTGCAGACATTTTTGGGATGATACCATTTGTTACACAGATTTGGAGCTAAATTTAACAATATTTTACCACTCGATAATTGATAAAAATGATTTTAAAAAATCCCTCTAAATACCACATTAAGACACCAAGGGGAATTTATTTCCTCAGTGGACTACATTTACCTTCTACGTTGATTGGACACATACACTGACCAGCCATAACATTATGATCACTGACAGGTGAAGTGAATAGCATTGATTATCTCGTTACCATGGCATCTGGCTGTGGGTGGGATATATTAGACAGCAAGTGAACATTTTGAACTTTGTGTTGGAAGCAGAAAAAATGGGCAAGAGTAAGGATGTGAGCGACTTTGACATGGGCCAAATTGTGATGGCTAGACGACTGGGTCAGAGCATCTCCAGAACTGCAGCTCTTGTGGGATGTTCCCGGTCTGCAGTGGTCAGGACCTACCAAAAGTGGTCAAAGGAAGGAAAACCGGTGAACCGGCGACAGGGTCAGACCCGAGGCTCATTGATGCACGTGGGGAGCGAAGGCTGGCCCATGTTGTCCGATCCAATAGCAGAGCTACTGCAGCTCAAATTGCTGAAAAGTTAATGCTGGTTCCGATAGAAAGGTGTCAGTACATGCAGTTCATCGCAGTTGGTTGCGTATGGGGCTGCGTAGCCGCAGACCGGTCAGGGTGACCTGTGCTGACCCGTGTCCACCGCCAAAAGCGCCTTCTGGGCACGTGAGCATCAGAACTGGACCACGGAGCAATGGAAGAAGGTGGTGCCAGATACCACAGCAGACCTTCAGAGGTCTAGTGGAGTTCATGCCTCGACGGGTCAGGGCTGTTTTGGCGGCAAAAGGGGGACCTACTCAATATTAGGCAGGTGGTCATAATGTTATGGCTGATCGGTGTAAAAGGTGGCAACTTTTCCCTTTAAGGGCAAGATGAGATGGACTTGCCCATTTCAGAATCCCCAGTCATCATGAACACATCATTATGTTCTTTATGGCTCAGCACCTTCAGGTCACAGGTAGCAGTGATAGTGATGTTAACGACACAGTATGTTCAATATTTCACCCGGTTTAGCTCTCACCTTCAACGTCATGTCGTCTGAGCAGGAGGCTAGAAGGTTCCCTGTGGGATCCCACTTGATAGCGTTTACTTCATTCTGGAGAGAGAGAGAGAGAGAAGAGACTTTGTTTGTGATGTGTTATACAGTAGCTGTGTTGTGTGTCGGTGCCGTCCAGCCTTCCTCCAAGGACACCATTTGAAATGAGGGCGTTACTAAATGCAAAAAAAGTGATTTATGTTGACACTAGGTACAACTTATTGCTAGGTCCAACTTAATGCTAACAAATACTATTATCATTATCTGTAACTGCTTATCCCATTAGGTGTAGCTGGGGGGGGGGGGCTGGAGCCGATCCCAGCTGACATTGGGTGAAGGCTGGGTACACCCTGGACAGGTCTCCAGACTATCACAGGGCTGAGACATAGAGACAGACAACCATTCACGCTCGCATTCACACCTACGGGACATTTAGAGTCAACAGTTAACCTGCATAACACAAATCAGACTAAAAATGTGAAATTGTTCGTCCAATCATTACAAACCTCACAGAATATGTTTCATAACAATGTTGAACCATGTGTGTCAAATTATTTTGATTTCGCTCAATAGGGGGCGCCATCAGTTCCAAACATGTGCATGGGCCTGGCGCAAATCTGGCCATAAATCAATGACTGTTTGTCCAAACATCACCAAACATTCATTCATTCATTCATTCATTCATTCATTATCCGGGGGGGGCTGGAGCCGATCCCAGCTGATATTGGGCGAAGGCGGGGTACACCCTGGACAGGTCGCCTGACTATCACAGGGCTGACACATAGAGACAGACAACCATTCACACCTACGGGACATTTAGAGTCAACAATTAACCTGCATGTCTTTGGACTGTGGGAGGGAACCTGAGCACCCGGAGAAAACCCTAGCTAACACGGGGAGAACATGCAAACTCCAAAAAGAAGGGCCCCAAGCCGGAATCGGCTGTTGCTGTGAGGCGACAGTGCTAACCACTGCACCACCGTGCAGCCCTCATTCATATCAGTTTAGACCAAATATTCATATTAAAAGACAGTCACACAGTGACAGTAACCCTTCTTTCAACCTCCTTTGGGTGCTTTGGCCCCTTCAACAGACACACATCAGTAATAAGGATACAGATGTTCACGTACACACAAACAAACCACTCACTGTGTGTCCCTGAAATGTTTTAATGGGCCTGTCCTGTCCCAGTTTACAGACATGAATGCACATGTCTGTACTACAGGAGGCGAACGTGTTGTTGCTCTGCCAATCCACGTCTAGTGCTGGAGCTGTGGGAGATAGAGAGAGATAGATGTTAGCAAGATCAAAAGCCAAGCTCGAAAAATTCTATGTGACATTATAGAGGTGCTTTGTACCTGAATGGAAGGGAAACTGTTGTTTGGCTTCTCCTGTATGGGCATCCCATATGATTGTTGTCTGGCAGGACACATGCACATGTGCAGTTAGAGCTAACAATGACTACACAGCACATTCGTTTGATTGACTTACATGAAAAGTCACATGAGAAATCGTTCTATGAATTTATTTAATGATGTTGACCTCGAACTGATTTCGAGAACAGATCCTGGTTTACCTTGTCTACTCCTGCGCTGAGGATAAAATTGCCTTTTTTATTCCACTTAAGGGCAAAGATGGGACCTTTGTGTTGGCCAAGTGTACTGGCCAGGTTCCCTGTGGAGCGAAGCACACAGAGAGGGAACGAAATATGTCAGTATCAAATTTGAAAAAATAAAAACAAGCCATTAACCCTTTAAAATGCATCCCTTTAAAAATGATGTCCTTAGGAGGACAAAAAATATCCCCGTCCTTAAACTATTAAATTATATATATTAATATTATTTTCCACTTTCACAGAGTTACATTTTTAAATCAACATCACTACCAAATATTTACTCATTTTCAGAATTTGTACCCTTTAAATGCCAGCTTTAATGCCACTGTGGTTTTTTTATGAAAAAAAATAAATACAAAATTCTGTCTGGGATATAACAATGATTAGCAACATTGATTTGGATGCATTGCATCGAACACTACAGGGCTCCAAAAAAAAACAACTCACACCCTTGCCAAAATTTATGCCATATGCAATAAGAGCCAAAATGATCCAAAAATTAAAAATTGAATAGCAAAAAATGTCCCCTATTGATGAAATAAGGGTTAAGGGGTCTAAATAACACAAAATAGGTCACCAACACCTGAATGGCAATATGCAGACCAGCCTCTAGCTGGCAGCATTGTTCAAGGATTAACTAAGCCATGTGGCACACAGGCTGTAGTACAGGATAGGCAAAAACAATTAAATAAATAAATAAATAAATAACAAATCACCAGAGCACAATCAGGGGTCAGCCAGGCCCTATTGAAATAATCATTATCATCATCATCCTCATCATCCTCTTCTTCTCCTTCCTCCTCCAAATGAACCACATTTTTGAGGGGCTAAAGGTGCTCGAAAATGCATGAAACTTTGCACACGAATCACACGTGGTGAACATTTATATATTTTATGGGTCTTGGGCATGGGCATTGAGTCGCCCCTGCGGTGCATTTCAACTTCATTTATGAAATTTTAAAACCTTTTGGAGGTATACCATAAACCCAACAGCAAATCGGCCATCCTGAATTATAGGGCACTTTCTCACCATTTCAAGGCGCCGTACTTTAATGAAGTCCTCCTAGAAAATTAATCAGATCAACTTCAAATTTGGTCAGTACCATCTGCTGTGGCGTGGCAGCGAAAACCTCAGCAGCAAATTTCGATGTCTTGCCATGAAAAAAGAAACTCTGACTCCACATGGTCAGATCTTTTCCTAATTTCCCACGTTTGATGACAGTCCCGGCCTGAAGACATCTACAGTCCAATTTTGCATCATAGTCATAGCGCCACCTGCTGGCAACAGGAAGTTATAGATGCTATATTTTGGTGTACTGCTCTTAGCAGGTTAACCAGATCCACCTCAAATTTGGTCAGGGCAATGTTAAGACTTCCGTGATGCAAAACTGCAAAGCTTTTGAGTTTATAATGGAACACCGTTGCCATGGCAACGCATTATTCGCCATGAAAAACGGAGCTATACTCAAGGAGCTAGAGATGCTTGCCAATAAACCAAACTTGGCAGACGCTTTAAAAATACTAATATTTTAGTCGTCTGATATGGCTCTTGTGCTTGGGGATTGGCAAGGTCTCCTGGGGCCATGCTCTACACCCAACAGGAAGTCGGACATTTTTAATTTTGTGTATATTTTCTTGTTTAACAAACTCTTCCTACCGAATTAATCAGATCGACTTCAAATTTGAAGTCGCCAAGCCATATCTCTGCAAGAATTGCATTTTTCAGCGATTGGATGGCGAGCACTTCTGTTGTGTAAACCCCTTCTGTCCATCTACCTAGGGAAGCCATCCATCCTCTGAATGCTCTAGGTCTCTAGTTTGGGGTTTTAAAGATTTATAACGCTGATATTATCCTAGAGGTCACAACAGTTTTCAAAAAAATGGTCTCACTACAATGAAATGGCTACTATGGGGACTAACATCATCACACATGAATACAATTGGATCCACAAGAGTCTCAGCTTTCCAGTCATACCCAATTTATGTATCTCCAAGATTGTTAAGGGACCCCAGTATGTAGAAATATTCAAATACATAATTTTTAGAATAGGCAAAAATAGCACATTTGTACTGTACATGCATAAATGTGGGTTCACCTAGAGAACAGCAGCGCCGTGCTAGCTGAAGCCCGGCTGTTCACACCAGAAGCGCATTTCTCCGCAACGGTCAACAAGCGATTCTGCTCCTCTGCTGTTTACTATAGAGCTCTCTCTCTGTCTGTCTGCTTGTGTGTGTTTCTCGCTCTGTTTAGAAACAACTGTCAAATATGTGGAATAAGTACGTAATTTAAAAACCACGATCACAAACAGCAGCGACACGAGGCTGTTTCTGATAAATATAGTGGATGGATTTTGAAATGTGATTGGGGGGAGGGACTGGGAGGGATTGAAACTCCGGGAGAACAGCAGGGAGAGAGGGGGGGAAGTTAAAGGTGTTCGTTGGATGTATATTTTATCATTTTATCAGAATCAGATAATCATTTATATCGTTTATTATACACTGCTCAAATAAATGAAGGGAACACTTTATACTGTGATTAATCATCACAGTATAACACCTAGTCAGTTAAACTTCAGGGATATCAATCTGTCCATTTAGGAAGAGCAAGTGACTGTGAATCACTTTCAGCTGCTTTGGTGCAAATGAAAGTGACGACAGGTGCAATGGAGAGGCAACAGCAAGACAACCCCCAAAAAGGGAATGGTTCTGCATGTGGTGGCCACAGACAGCTGCTCTCTCCTTATCCTTCCTGAATGATTCTTCTCTAGTTTTGTGTTCTGCTAGTGTCCTTCGTCACTACTTGTAGCATGAGGCGGTACCTGCAGCCCAATCAGGTTGCACAGGTAGTCCAGCTCCTCCAGGATGGCACATCAATACGTGCGGTTGCAAGAAGGTTTTGCTGCGCCTCCCAGCACAGTCTCAAGAGCACGGAGGAGATACCAGGAGACCGGCCGTTACACGAAAAGGGCCGGACGGGGCCGTAGAAGGGCATCGACCCAGCAGCAGGACCGGTATCTGCTCCTTTGTGTTAAGAGGAACAGGAGGAGCAGTGCCAGAGCCCTACAAAATGACCTCCAGCACGCTACTGGTGTGCATGGTTCTGACCAAACTGTCAGTAACAGACTCCATGAGGTGAGGGCCCGACGTCCTCTAGCGGGTCCTGTGCTCACAGCCCAGCACCGTGCAGCTCAATTGGCATTCGCCAGAGAACACCAGGATTGGCAGGTCCGCCATTGGTTCTCTTCACAGATGAGAGCAGGTTCACACTGAGCACACGTGACAGGCGCGAAAGAGTCTGGAGACGCCGTGGTGAACGTTACGCTGCCTGTAACATCATCCAGCATGACCGGTTTGGAGGTGGGTCAGTGATGGTCTGGGGAGGGATATCCTTGGAGGGTCTCACAGACCTCCATGTCATAGCCAACGGTACCCTGACTGCTGTAAATTATACAACGTACATCAGTAAAGAACTTCAACTTGAATAAATCGTTCATCTTGATCTGTTGATTTAAGTATTCCCTTAATTTTTTTGAGCAGTGTAAATTATCAGTGTTGTTTTCCTGTCAATTTCGCTGGCGGTCCGTGGAGGAAATAGACCAGACGCCGAAACTATCGCTGAGGATCGCGAGCCGGCCACGGAGCTCCGTGGCGCGGAGCTGTGCTGTGTGAACAGCTACATTAATTTAACATGGGCGCCGAAAGGAGTAAGTGTAAGTAAGTGCTTCTCCGAAAATCGTGGCGCTTCCGTTCCTGATGTGAACCCGGTGTAAAACTTCATAGTTTCAGCCCAAAACTCCATGGGATTAGCATAAATTGGGTAAATCTGTAAAGAGGAGACTCATGGGTACCCATAGAACTCATTTTCATTCACATATCTTGAGTTCAGAGGACAAGGTACCCCTTTGAAAATGGCCATGCCAGTTTTTCTTTGCGTAATTTCTTAGCGTTATTCAATGTTCTTCCCAACAAGCTAGCATGACATGGTTGATACCAATGGATTCCTTAGGTTTTTCTAGTTTCATATGATACCACCTTCACTTTAGCTCTAAAACTGAGCCCGCTACAAACTCTAAAAGACAGAACGGCGGCCGGGCCGTCGGGAGTGTTAAGGGGTTAATGAATTAAAGTCATCTCACCATCCTTCGTCCATATTCTGGCAAAGCCGTCATAGGAGCCTGTTGCTAACAGCGTACCCTCGCTCTGTCAGAGAGAAAGAGAGACAAGTGTAAGAGTGGCTTAAAGAGAGTGTGTGTGCGCCGGACAGATGAGCATGGCAAGGCCAGTTTGGACACCTTGGACACAGATCCACGTTGTCTTTCGCAGTTGCAGAATTTGCCTTACGGAGTCCAGGCTGAATGGATTTGCTGTGATTCAGCTGGGATTTGAAGTGAAGCCTGTGTTTACCATCAGCATGGACGCTTTCCAGGACATTTTTTTTGCCTCTGCCCTTGGCTCAGGTTCACAATCCACTGGCTGAACTAAAGGAAAATTCCACTCTCGGATGACCTTCCACCGTTAGACATCATCAACAGTTATGTTCAGAATACTCTGAGAGTTCCTGTGTGATGAGGCACCTGTTGCCTTTCTGTTGCAGACAGGACTGTACATGCAGTACATTAAGTACAAATCCATAGATTCCATAGAGCCCACACTGTCACTGACTGCACACCCTGCATAAATATTATGTAATTTTTGGGGGGAAAAAGCGATTTCAGAGAGAAGCAGACAGAAGAGTCTACACTATTCATTTGGAGGATATATCCAGGATGTCAAACTGATTCGGCAGCGAAAAAAAGGTTAAAAAGATAAAGATAGAAGCTAAAACCTACAGATCACAGTGTAAAGGTGAACCACCGCATCACCTGGCGATCGAGACAAAGGACGATGAATTTAAGGACAACAACACTGTTCCTGTAAAGCCGGGTAGGTCTTTATTCACTGTTGACTTGCAATGATTAAAAAGCCCCATATGTATACATTCAGTATACCTTCAGTAGCTAGCATAGCATAGTGCTAACGCTAGCTCAAAATCCACAAAAACAACCTGAACATGAAGAAAATCTGAAACGATTACAGGAGAATCTAAGGAGCACAGCCTTATAGCTGTCGGACCCTGGTCAAAGCTGGCCAATGCTACAATATGATTGGCCAGTCTGCGTTTTTGAGGGGCGGGACTTAGCGAAGGGTCAATTGAGTTTGTGCCAGTAAATTAGAGTTCAAACACCAAAGGGCTAAAACCTTATCGAGTTTGTGCTGGTTCATTATTAGGGCCCGAGCACCGACGAAGTGCACTGGTTTAATTTCCCGTGAGCTGGAATGAGCTAGAAACTTGGCACAATAACTGGAAATGACGTGCAAGTGCATCCCAAGAAATATGACCCAAATCGTCCAGACGGTGGCGCTGTAATAAATGCCCAGAAACGCGATAATGGAAAGGCCAAAAGTTGCATAAAGCTTGTTGATATCTCATTGCATTTTGAAGATATCGACCAAAGAACTTTAAGGGGGTGGGGACTTACTTAGCAGGAAATTGGCCATAATTAATTGACCATTAATCCCATCATCATAGATCTTGGTAGATATCTTCAGTACGTGTTTGGGAATAGGCGTACCAAAGCATTTTGAGCTCAACACATAGGGGGCGCCACAAAAAGTGTGTAGCTCAAAACCCAGTAGACAGAATTTCATCAGATTTGGTGCACTTACTCTAGGGTCAAGCGTTAACCAAGATCTGAAGTGTCATATTGATCGGTGCATGTGGGCGTGGCCTATTTAGCATTATATGCTATATTATGCCTTTGCTCAATTTGCTGTGAGCTGGAACGAGCTACAGACATGAAACTTGGTACCATAACTGGAAATGTTGGCACACATGTCCAGCTCCATGTGCTCTACAAAAAAGGCCACAACCACCACTAACGTCCACCTGACAAGATGTTCTGCAATTTCGATTTTTTTGAAAAACACATTCCATAACATCTCCTCCTAAACCGTAGGTCTGATTACTACCACATTTTCTGTGTCTCATTATTGGACCAAGCTTATCAAAAGTTGCATAAAGCTTGTTGATATCTCATTGTGTTTTCAAGATATTGACCAATGAACTTCAAAAGGGCATGGCTCAGCACATAAATACAACAACTAAAGTCAACAACATTTGGTCCAATCATCACAAAACGTGCAAGAGTACCTGAAACATACCCTGAAAGTTTCATTTAAATTGACAACTTGGGGGTATTACAAAGGGAAGTGGAATAAAACAAATCGTTCGTCCAATCATTACAAATCTCATAGGATATGTTTCATAACAATGTTGAACCATGTGTGTAAAATTATTTTGATATCGCTCAAAAGGGGGCGCCATCAGTTCCAAACATGTGCATGTGCATGGGCTTGGTGCAAATCTGGCCATAAATCAATGACGGTTTGTCCAAACATTACCACACATTCATTCATTCATTATCCGTAACCGCTTATCCCATTCAGGGTCGCGGACCTAGTCCCATATTTTGAATGAATGCACCCATGCAGAGTGACTCATTTGTTAACATGACGTGTGAGTGTGTTAGCGTGCTTACATTCCAGTCTAGCGAGGTGACGTCTTTGTTGCTGGGAACGTCCTGCCCTCCCTCTCGTATGCAGTGTCTCAGGACCAGCTGCGTGGAGCTGCTCGTACTGTTTTCACTCAGGTTCCAGATACGAGCCGTCGAATCACCGGACCTGAGACGGACCGACACGTTTACACATAAAAAATGTTTCCATAGACAACAGGCACCTCTCTAACGTTGTTTGTTAGACAGTTTTATCTGGTTTGTTTGTTTGGAAAATGGGAGGAAAGGGAAGGTGACCAACCCCGATGCCAACAGATCGCTGACTGGGTTCCAGGCACAGATGAAGACCTCTGACTCGTGGCCCCTCAAGACCATGGCCTTGTTCTGAGGGATATCCACATCTCCGTCCACCTCCATCAGGTCCATGTGGTTGTCTAAGTACAGAGTTTGATGGGTGACACACAGAGAGGCAGGATGTCAAGTTAACAAGTCAGCAATGTTTAGAAAATACATTGTCATCAACCTTTTTCTAAGGTCTTTGCTATTCTTCACCACTGTGTGAGTGATCTACCCTCATAGTGCTCTCTAACTGCCAGTATATGCATGTAAATTCATATTTCAAACAAAACTGTGTCACTTAAGAATTCCACTTTTTGTACTTTTTATGTCAAACTACTATCTCCAAGATCAAAAATAATATTTCCTCCTTAATAAAAGTATCGCTTTGTCATTGCAGGTAGCTAATTATCATTTGCACATTTTTTGTTTTTTTTCTATTGTAAATATATTACTGACTAGCTAAGGCATGGGCTCCGTTCTCCTCCCCGTTGGCAGTATTCTCTCCGTTCTTGGCGTTGCCGGTGATGCTGCCTCCGGTGGCCAATGACGGTACTGAAGCGGCAGCCTGCTGCTGGGCCATTTTGTCCCGGTAGGCCTGCTGCCTCGTCTGAACAACGTCTGGCATCACGGCGTCGATTAGGGACAGAGACTCAATGGGCCGCCCGTCAAATAATGTTCCGTCCTACATAGTGGGAGAAAAAAGCAGTTAGACAGGAGAGGAGAGGAGAGGAGAGGAGAGGAGAGGAGAGGAGAGGAGAAATAACCAGTTAGAGAGGAGAGGAGAGGAGAAGAAAGGAGAGGAGAGGGTTTCTGTCCCACCTCATTGATGCTGACTTCAGCCTCGACGTACTGCAGGCCCTTCTGGATGATGCTGATGAGGGCAGCAGGGGGAACCAGAGCACCATTGATGTTGGACTGGCTGATGTGACTCTCTATACCAAACGTAAACGCTGAGTGGGAGAACCCTGAAGAGGAGAAGCACAGGAGAGAGAGGGCAGGAGAGGAGAAGATATTTTGAACACTGGAATGCAACAACATACTGTATATCACAGTAAATCATATTTTCCCTCGTGATTTATTTAAGAACTACATTTTGTGTTTTCTCCACTAGCCATAAAGCCATCTCGCTCTTTGCACACCACTGCTACTATTCGTTACTTTTGGAGTTTTTTTGAGATTATTAAAGAGGTTGCTTGTATTGCAACCTCTGGCTCTGGATTTATATGTTGAAATTTAAACCTTGAGCGCAGATCAACCTCCCCGGTTGGGCCATAACCCAGGCCTGTAATTATGGAAAACACAAATCTATCACCGTTTGATTGCACTATTTTGCTCCACTTTTGTGTTTCAATAAAAGATGGATCAGCAATACAACCGTCACAGGACTTTTATGATTTATATGAGCCATTTGTGCCTTACAAAATATACAATGTAATATGATACGAGGCATAGGAAGGTTAGGTTTCAGACAGTACAACTTTCATTGACACACAGGTGGAACCAGTGCCAGCTGAACTGAGCCTGCTGGCAGCTCCTCTGCAGTGATATGGGGGGGGGGGAGGGGGAGACTCATTTTGGAGACTCATTTTAACTATTAGGTTTTTTATCTGTTTGAAAGGCACCACTATTTATCCACCTGAACCCAAGTTTACCCCCCAATGTGCAGGTCAGTACTTTGCATGGCATCTCCATGTATGAGCGTGTGGGTGAAAGCGACACTTCGTACAGCCTTTAGCACTGTTCTTAGGGTAGAGGTCTTTTTACCATCTATGATTGATTAAGTAGTAGATCACTCTATCTCACCGTTTGGTTAATTCTGAGAGGCATTGTACACATACTGGCGACAGACAATGCTTCTCATCCGCCTAATTCTTTGTGTGTATGGTGTCACCCTCCCCCAACAATTTCTCTTCACTAAAATGTGCCTTTCATACAACAAGCTGACCCACACCGATTGTGTTGTGTATACACAGCGACCACATTGACCTGAACAAACTGTCATACACCTGCTGGATACACCAACATTACAAGCAACAACAGAGATAGTCAATTCTTATATACATATATACATATATATACATATGACATGGTTGGTACATATACCAACCATGTCATCCTAGCTTGTCGGCAAGGAGGCTAAATAAGGCTCCAAAATTAAGGAAAAGTTTTGGCGAGGAAAAACCTGCATGGCCATTTTCAAAGGGGTCCCTTGACCTCTGACCTCAAGATATGTGAATGAAAATGGGTTCTATGGGTACCCACGAGTCTCCCCTTCACAGACATGCCCACTTTATGATACATTTTTTTTAAATTCAGCACTAAATCTGTGCAACAAATGGTATCAACCCAAAACTGGTTGCAACAACTTATGAGACATAATAGAGTATGAGGATGACCATCACATACTTATATCATAATGTTCTAAGCCCTTATACACTTTCACAATTTATTTTAATTAATTGATTCATTCATTCATTCGTACTTATTTATGACTAGAATGACGTACTAGAATGACGTAAAACTCAAATTGCATCTCAAATTATATCTTCAGGTTCCCAGCTGTCAGATGATGTACACCACTTCTATGTGACATCTACTGTTGACTAACAAGCATGCTACAGGTCGTGTCTAGAAGGGAGCCCGCAAACTGTGAAATCTGATCTGAGATCTGCAAAAACTTGCAAAAAGCCCGACGAACTATCCTAACCTTAACTGTTCCAAGATCAATCCCTAACTTTAACAATCTCGTAAGAGTTTCTCCAGTTTGTGGGCTCCCTTCTAAGCCATCACTCACACTACAGCTGACTGATGCACCGCCTAAACTTTCCGGGTAAAATTCTTGCTCCAGAATTTCTGTTCCATCTGTGCGAGCGGTAAACATAAACAGCTGTTTGGGGTCAAACCCAAACCTAACGGTTCAATACGGATATACCGTTACACCCCCCATTGATGAATATGATAAGGACTTGAGAGGATACCTGACTCCTGTAGGTATCTGTAGACCAGGAAGTTGACCTCATCACTGCTAATGCTCATCTTTACTCCCGTTACACCATTAGGTCAGCACGCACACACCTAGCCTGGAAAACAGGGAGAGAGATTGATTCAGTCAGTGAAGGGTAAACTCATCATTGACGGTACTGCTCAATGTACACAATACAACACATGTGGCTGCCATATAATAAAGATAATTTAAATATGGCCGGATCTTGTTTGAACATCAGAGCGTCGGCAATTCCATTGGCCTAAAATGAAGCCTTTTTTAAATCCTGTTTTAATTTCAGCCAAAATAAAAAAGGTAATTTCACCACTAAACTGACTGTGGAAATGGAAAATACTGTTGAGCATCAAAGTCCAGTCTATTTAGAGGTTTACTACGACGGTAGGTCGTCCTACCAAAATATATGGAATTGTGAAAATGTACAGAAACATGTAATAAATCTATCTAGGGATGGGACGACACCAGAAATGTAGTAGTCCATGATTCTTAATACCAATTCGATACCATGGTAAAAAAAACAGAAGCAAAACAATAAACCCCATGTACTTCAACATACACTCCTTTATTACCGTTTGCATACTGGTTTTTGAGAACTTGATTGAGTAATTTTTCAGCTATACTTCTTTAGTGTTGACAAATAGTGTTTCACTCAAGCGGCAACCTCCGGTGCCGACAAATGAAGCCAACGTGGAAGTGCCAAAAACTGTAGTTCTTCAAAAGGCCACTTGAGGCCGGCTCCAAAAGGCAAAGTTTGCTTGCCGCTAGCTGTCTGCTCTGCTGCGTCAGCTGGGAACCGCCGCAGCTCCACCGACAATCCACCTCCCCCCATTTCTGTATTAGCTGGGAGTTACCCCTCATCCACACTGGGAGCGTCAGGAGCGCGTGGCGGCTGCGTGATTCAGGCGACGGGTGTTCATACCAGCTGCGTTTCTGCTGCAAGCTCTTTCTTTCTACATAGAGTTTGCCTTTCAAAATGGCCATTTAATTTCATTATAAATGTAATTTATATTTATTTTAGACAGAGAAAGGTTAAGAACCGTGTGGTAGGGTAGGGTACTATATTCATTCATGGAGCTCTGCAAGTCACTGCATGTTCTACAACACTGTCCAGCACATATTTATATAAATAAAAGCCTCGTTTTAACAAATGAGGGAATTCTGTCCACAGAAAAAAATGTTTGAGGCTTTTATTTTGAAATGAAAGCAGTAAGTTTGGACTTAAAAATAAGTCTTTACTTATTTTCATGTCCGTAACATTTTCTACAGATAGACATCAAAACTGTAGTAATGTTGCTGGTATGATGTCAATATACAGTCAATACATCACTTTCACTGTCTGTTGTTGCTGTGAACCGCGCGCGCCACGCGTCAAAAATAGGCGAGACCTCTATTCTCTATAAGAGACGCAGCTGAGACGCGCTTGAGATGAACGCCGAAATAAAAAACAACATGTAACGCAGCCGCCACGCGCTCCAGACGTTCTCTGTGTGTCCTGGGCTTTAGGCTGTGTGGTGAGATGGACTCGGCCGGAGCCACCCACACTGAGCTTCACAACGGCTCTTCAGAAACCTACAGGTGACGTCACGGAGACTACGTCCATATTTTATACAGTCTATGGTTTCACTTTTGTTCCCCCAGGCTACTTCGCCTCCACCTGAACACTTATAAATCATTTAATGAACTAATTTGGGTACCAATTCACTGCAAACTATCAAGTAAAAAAATAGAAAGGGGGGGACGAACCACCAGGGCAATATTACTTCTTCAGTTTCTGCATCCAGGCACATGTCAGGGGACCATGATCCGACATTGCTTTTGTCAGTGGTTTCATTAACTAAAAAGGTTGGGAGCCATATATTTTAAAAAAACTCACTGAGAGCCAGAGAGACGATCCCAAAATAAGGGCCAGCTCAAAGCCCATTTCCCCTGAGAATAATCAGCCATGTAAAGCCTGGAGCTCAGTGTCTGAAGCCCCCCCCACCCCCCCTTTCCCAGGAGACGGACAATTTCTGTGCATTTAATGGCAGTTAAGTGGATGAAACACTCTCAGGGGTACTGTGAGCTCTAGGTCTCCATTTCATTTCCCAGCAGGGTTTCCGCAAGACTTTTTTTTTTTTGGAGGCCAATACCATGGAGTCAGATCAGTCTCAATATTAATGAAAGCACACAGATGGATGCACAAATGTATTTTGTGATTTATATATAAATGATTCTCTCCACAAAAATATTTGTCAATGCACACAAAAACAGTTATTGTTTTATATAAATGTAATAGAAATCCACAAATATACATATTTAAAAGTAGTTGCACTAAAATAACATATTTGGATGTTGTCACATTTATATACAAACTGTCATGTGTGAACTTCACTGCATTTGTGTGTGGGTGTTTTGAAACTCCCCTGACGTGGCTCAGCCAGCCAATCGCATGAGCGTGTCCCCACGGGGGTTTATGATTTACGTTATGCTCAGGGTGAACATCAACAGGGAAAGTAGCTAGCTTTGGCGAAGACTTGTGCACCCCATCTAAGTGTTGAAGGACACATCGGATTGGCTACAGATAATTCCTTGTTGAAAAAAAAAATGCATTTGTGGATCATTCACGTCAGGGGAGTCTAAAAAAAAAAACACACACAAATGCAGTGAAGTTCACACATGACAAGCAGTTTGTAAATGCTGGTTCAACAGTTTGTATCCACCTTATTCCTGTAGCCCCCATGATGCCTTGCATGAATTATGGGCGTAACTTCCGTTGCGTCGTGTCACTGAATCGTTTGCCATGTGACCAGTACGCTAACAGTCTATCCTAGAGCGACTGTATTAAAAAAAATCTAGTAAAACGTGTGAACACCACCTATTACACCTCAAACGGGATAATGTGATCATAGCTCTGCCTTCTACTATGGAGATTAAGATTAATCTTTAAAAAGGTGTTTAATACGGAATTCAGAGCATATCTATTGCCTCAACATGGCTCTCAACATGGAAACCGCTGAGTCGGCGGCTAGCAGCTGACCGTGCTAACGGCGCTAACGGTGCAAACAATGGCAACAGTGCTGACGGAGCAAACCGTGTTAACCTAAAGGAGGGGAACTAGAGGGTGGGCGCTACGCTTACACAATGACGCCGTGGGTCGGGACGGCGTTATCAGCTGTAACCGTCAGCTGAGAGCCGTGTGGAGCGGCGGCCGTTAGCTAGCCAGCGGGGCACAACGGAGAGACGCACATACACTCACCAACATGCACACGCTGGCTGACCCGGCTACAGAAGAGCTCGGATTACAACACAGAGAGAGGGAGACCAACTTCCTTCTCTGCTCTTACTCCACTATATCTTTACATTGAAAATAATTGGTTGGTTGCCACTATATCAATGCTCTGAATCCCATATATAGGACATTTAATGATGACCTGAGGGGAACCCGGTCACAGCAAACAGGATACTATTAGACAATCCACATGGCATTGTGTAAAGTAAGAGCGGGCCAGTGTGTCTACTTCCTGTCACTGACCATTTTTGCTAATCCTACATAATCAGGCTACTACAACAACAACAACAACAGCAGCAGCAGACTTCACACTATAGAGCCAGTTGCATCACCTTCACCAGAGAATTAGGCTGCCGTGCCTGAGTTGTTTGGGGATCTGTCCCTGACCCAGGAGACGGGAAACAACTCTGTGGCCAAGACAGCAGAAGAAGAGGTGATGCCGTTCTCTGGCATGTTGGCTCGGCGACACTTATCAGTGCCCCAACCTTCTGTCTCTAGTGAGACAGGACTGTGTTTTCCATGGAGACTACTATCAGCAAGCAGATCAGATATACAGCAAGCAGACAAAGTAATGCAAACCACCTCAGATGAGGATTTTTGCTCAGAAGTAACTTAATCACACTTACTAAACAATGCTAACTGGCAACATTTTGTGATGTTGAAATGAGCAGTTACTACCGCCCCATGAGTGACCAGAAACAGAAATACCTGCAAACTGTAATGCACTTCAATGTTGCTGATATTGTGTCAGGAAATTGATTATTTAACTCTGCTCTTTTTTCATGCTGTAGTTTGGCACACAACAGCGCCATGCAGCAGCGAGATCCAGAGACGCAGAGATCCTTTATGTTCGAGAAGAGGATTCACTCGTGGGGGAAAAAACTGAACTGACCAAATTGAATTTCTATCTTTTGTTGCTTATTGCTGAATCTCTGAAAAGTGGTGTTTTTTTTTATTCATCTCTGGACTCTCTGTATTTCCGGTGAATGTTATTGGGACTTGCATTTGATTATCTTACACTTAACTCCCCAGAACCACTTTGTTTGAACCAATCCAACAGCATCCAATCAAGTTTCAGGAGAAAACCACAAAGAACTAGAAATGCAGTCGGAGTGCGCAGACCCCCGCCAAGGCAGGTTTCATGTACGTCGCTGCTATGTGTATGTGTGACGTTACTGACTGTGCCGCTGTGTGCTGACGTAAAACCGTCATGTGGCCGCTGCACACGTGTGTCTATATATGCGGATATACGAGACTGCTGAAAACCGGCCGGCTTCAATCGGCTGCTGATTGACGGTTCATCTCTAGCTTTTAGTTCAGGAAGCGTTTGATTTATGCAGCAGAGTTTACTATGAGCGGAGCACGCATTTTAAACGTCAATATCGCAGCCGTTCATTTAATTGTGGGAAGCCAAAATCGTGATTAATGTTCGATTAATTGTGCAGCCCTACAAGCTCGTATGATATGGTTGGATTCCTTAGGTGTCTAGTTTCATATGATGTCAGTTTCTCCACTCTAGCTTCAAAACTGAGCCCGCTACAACCTAAAAAATCGCAAGTAGCATTAATGAGTTAAATAAATTAGTGGCGTTAAAACAAATTTGCGTTAATGAGTTATTATCCCGTTAAGTTTCACCAGTCCTACAAAATACAAAAATATCAATATGGATATTAACATATCCTCTATTTATCTATCTATTAGGGATGCCAGTTAAAGTGGCAGTAGTCAGTATATTTTTGGCATCATTGGGCGAAAATTCCATAATAACCTTTCAGCATATTGTAATTCAAGTGTTCTGAGAGATAACTAGACTTCTGCACCTCCTCATGGCTCTGTTTTCAGGCCTTAGAAAATCTAGCCCGTGACGGGAGACTTTGACCAATCACAGGTCATTTCATTGAGAGAGCGTTCCTATTGGCTGTGCTCCGGTCATGTGATCAGAACTTGACGTTCCTTCAACAGATTTCACAATGGCGGCGGCTTCACAAACTTTCTCATTTTACAGCTAAACCGTGCACTACAAGATGATTCTGAAAACATTTGAGGAGAGAAATAGGCATTAACGTAACAGAATATTGATTCATATTTGCCTAGTTTGACCGTTTGGTCGGAGTTCGCGAGTGATTGACAGCCGGGTCTCAGACAGCAAACCTCAAATCAGCTCTTACTGCTTGTTTTCCTCCGGTCTGTGAAATCTTGCAGATGCCGTTAGGAGCACCGGAGGACACAGAGGAACATGATTTTTTTCAGGTTACCTGTTTCATGTACTACTGTCACGACATAGCGACCGTTTTATAAAAATAACTTTTTTTAATCATATTTGCTCCAATCTCGCCTACTTCAGCTTTAAGTTTCACAGTCCTAGAAAATACAAAAATATCAATATGGATATTAACACATCCTCTATCCATCTATCTCTCCATCTATTAGGGATGCCAGTTAACCAGCTCAAAGGTAGACAAGATCAATACACTGTAATACAACCTGCTTATAGCTTATTATAGGCATAAATCACCCAATAAATGTACAATTGTGTCACTCAAATTTAAAGTAACTGCGTCCACACTACACCGACATGAACCGTGTCTGCACAGCCTGTGTAGCAAAAGCAGCAGCAGCAGCAGCTTCAGTCCTGCATCTGTATCTACACAGGATGCGTTCGGGCACAGTACTGAGCGTAGCAGAGTGTATTGTAATCTTCCAAAGTGTCTTTTTTTGATTCTACAACTGGGATTTTAATTCTACGCATATTAGGTTTAAATATCTTGAGTGAGATTATTTCAACCTGCTGCCCGTTCAAACTCCTCAAACAAAAGGAAACCGCACAAAGTAATTCATTCACGGAGTAAATACGTAGAGCGGGCAGGAATTGATTTGAATCAAACGCAACAGCAGCTTTGATCAATACACTTAAAACAAGATGGGAGGCTGAGTATATGCCTGCTGTTGTGTTTTGGCTGAAATGAAAACCTGCAGACTGTTGAGTCACAGATCGCTGAGAGACCCTCTGCTCAAATCCCATCTGACAGCAGCAGCGATGCCCGGGGAGGACCTCAGGTTTGTAAACAGAAAGCTGTAGGTTCCCTCCACCGCCATCCTCACTGCAGTGGCACTGTGGAGCCGCTATCTGCAGTGAGGATCCTCTGTGTTGACAGTGTGGGGGTAAAACAGAAGGGGGGATGGGAGAGGAGAAGGGAATCTCCATCTCTGCATTTCTTCCCTCCTCTCTCTCTCTCTGTCTCCCTCCCTTTGTGATGCTTCCAGTGGCAAACTGTTCTGTATACAGTAAATGTTAAATCAACAAGAGAGGAAGGGAGGGAGAGACCCACAAAGACTATCAATCAACAGCAACAGAAGATCAGGACACAACAATCAAATACATGCAACATATAACCTATTTCCTAATGGAGGCGTGTTACTGAGGAAGCAATACTAAATTCATATTGATGAGAGTGTCCTTCAATATAAAATCACTAAATAAATCATAATTTGCCTTTGGTTATCAACTGTATTATATACGGTACATAATACATTAACCCAAACATGAAGCATCCAATCAAAGGCTTTAGCTCACCAAAAGAGGCGTTATAAAGGGTGTGTTTTTTAAAATAAAATGTGTTATACAGGTAGCAAACTCCTTTAAATTCAAAGCAAAAATAAATATGCATTCTGGGTTTGTCACACCACAGAAAAAATGTGTTACTAACCACCCAACCAAATTTGAATGATAAAAAAGAAATCGCCAAGTATATAAAATTAGCTTTTAAAATCATGTAAAAATCAGCAGTATTCTCTGCTCTGAGACGCTGGGGGGCGTGTCTGCTGAAGGCGCTGAAACCTGAAACCTCTCTTAATACATCCATGGCTGAAACCACACCCACAAGCGGGGAAGGTGCAGCCTGTCAGGATTCCCTCAGTAGCAGCGGGCAAAGAGGGAAGAGCCCAGCGCCGAATCGCCATCGGCGGATTGGGGAAATGTGGCGTACGGAAGACCGCTTGCCCGGTGTCACTCGGGGGCCCGAGTCCTTCTGATCGAGGCTCAGCCTGTGGACGGTGTGAGGCCGGTAGCGGCCCCCGTCACGCAGTCTGCCCTGGGGATTCAACTCGGCGGGTTAGGGACGGCCGCTCAGTGTGGAAGGATCTACTCGCGGGACCTCTCCCCGGCGCTGGCTGGCCCCCAGACGGGCGCATTTCATTCTTCATTCTTTTTTCATTTCTATTTCTATTTCTGCTTGGAAAGGCTCGGGGAGAGGATGGAGCTTTACAGCGCCCCCCCCGCCCGGACCTCGCCGCTTCCCGGGGCTGTGGACAAAGTGCTTGCTTTTGTGGTCCTGGTAGTCTCGAAGACATTCGTGGTCCTGGTACTCCATACTCTGACACTTTGTCATTTTCTTTTCTTTTTTTTAAAGATTATTAATTTTTTACAAGTTTACAGAAAAAGAATAAATATACATAAGACATGGGATGGATTACAATCATAAAACTACAATACAATACAAAAACAGTCATGAAAATGTCAACGCCCAACGTGGGGCTCGTACCCACGACCCTGAATATATGAGTCTCATGCTCTACCGACTGAACTAGCCGAGATCACCTTTGATAACCTTCTGGGTTTCTATTTTGCCTTTCAAAAAACAGTTTTCTGAAGACGGGTGGGGTTATGTTAAGGATGACTCCAGTGCGTCATCGAGCCATGATTTCCGCCAAAAAAATCCTGAACACAAAACTGGCGAAAAACAGTTTAACGGTCTAACTTCACAATCCAGTACTACAATGTTCACAGTCATTGCGCATGTTTTCAGTCATTATTTTCCAACATTTAGAATGTGTTTAGAAACAAAACTCGGAATTTCCTTTACACGGCCTTTAATGGAATAACTTAAAGTGACTTAATAAGCGCGTAGGATGTGTGCTCAACGTTAGCGAGTGTTGATGTGCGCGGTCGAGAGAGACGGACAGAAAGAGAGAGAAACGGAAAACACGCACCGCGCACGAGTTTGTTTACTAGAAAGTTTGTGCATCTTTTGGGGTTTACGAGACAAGACGGGCTTCCGCCAACGTTAGCGAGTATGCAGTCGACCGAGAGAGGGAGAGAGCGGCACGCGTGTGACGGACGGTGAGTGTGAAGTTAACGGTGACGTTATAGCTGTGACGTACAGTTTATGCTGTCGGTTAATAAATGCTACAACTCTCAGGCCAACTTCCTGTATCCTGCCCGTTAGCCCCGAGGAAATATTTGTTTTAGGTACTTCCAATCCAAACTAATACATACATTAATATAAAAAATACAAAGTTACAGGTTTCATCTATGATACTGTATGACAGCACTGTAAACCCAGTCAAGTCTTTTTTACTTCCTTTACTGTGCAGTTGTATAAGGTACTAAGGTGAAATGAACTCCAATCTGCAAGTGGCTCTCCCCTCCCCCTCTCTGGGGTTACTGCTCTCTTCTTGGAGTGACAGATTGCGTTGGCAAGCCAAGCTTTGCCTCACAAGGCCTATGTGAGGTCGGCGAGGCTAGCTGTCTGCCGGTTACAGATGGTAGAACGTAGGCCTTTGCCAGCTAGCCTCGCTTGATGGGCAGCTAAACCTGCTCCAGGCAGCTTGTGTCCTTGAATGCAGCAGGTCGCTGAGAGCCACTGAATCAACAGCGGTTATCTCACTGTGAGCTGCAGTCGCTCACTTGAAGAATCTCTTTAGAAGGTAAAGTCTGTTTGCTCATATCAGGAACAAGTAACGGTTAGTGCTCGCTTTGCTATTCACGTAATGGGACTGGATCTCACACTACTACAGCGCAACAGAAGAGGAGTAAAACCATCATGGTACAGGGGTACACTAGTTAACATCAAGCGTGAGATGTGTTTCAGGTCACACACTCCAATCATTGACATCAAAAAAGACCCAAAAGAAATACATAACTACAATTAGAAATTTAGAATCTGTCATCAACATGTTAATTAACTCAGACAAAACTCTAAACTGCAGCATGATGGTACAAAATATCATCATGCTGTAAATCATGATGTAATGATATAAAACATTAAAGCATCGGTTGACCTGGAACAATGTCATTATACTTGCTGACACTAATTTTAATATTTTAGATTTGTTGTGGGTGATTTCTGATCGATCCATGAGTGCGACATCTCTTCACACTCAACCGATGCTGGCGCGATTTATTCTGTATTCAGAGCTTCTACAAGCTTTATACTTTGATGACGTCCCAGATTAAAGGGACTGTTTGTAACTTCTTACACGTATAAATCATTGCTGGTCGGTGTTCCATGCACGCTTACGTGTGGCTACGCTGTTCAGACGAGACTCCAACACAAACTACACGGAAGCACCAAAACCGCAAAGTTCTATCTAGTGAAGCCCGTCTGTTAAACAGTGTTGGCCGCGGTCGGAGGACGCGGGGGAGACCGTAGCTTTGGTCTCCAGGGCCGGAGTCTCTGCTCCTCTGCCTGCTTGCCTTCACTCACACACCGCGCTCGTTCTCACTTTTTCGCTCCACTCTCACGTGCATGTGCGCACATCACACACTGCAGAAGAGTTAGTTTAGCTCTGAGAATATCTAGAGATGTACAGCGGACGTTTGTGTAGAAGTAAATGCTGCAGCTCCTCCAGACCAACAGAGGTTTCCTGTGTCTTGTGAAGTGACGGGGCTCCGCAGCGAGAAACGTTATTGTCTCCGACCAAAACTCCGGTGTCTCCCGTTCCCTCCGGCCGCGGTCGGGAGGCTGAAGCAGGAAAAGCCAACACCAGGATCAGCAGTGATTCATGGAGAGACCTGCGTCTGGTCAGATAACATTACTGCCAAGCAGCTGAAATATAGAGTGATATTGTGGTTTTAGCTGACGTGTGTCGCCTCACTGTTTTGAGCGATGCTCGTTCATGTCTATGTAGAGCGAGCACAAGCCCGAGCCCGACGCTGACTTTCATTCACTTAACGGCCACAGATGTCACTGTTAACAAGCATTTCTGATTCTTACAAACAGTCCCTTTAAAGCCTTGTTTTCATTTATTGAGTGGGGTTTTTTCAACTTTATTAGGGCCCGAGCACCAACAACGTCAGTCTGAGTTCGCCATTATACAACAAGCTGTTGTAACTCAACAATATTGAGTTATAATAATTGCGTCAGCTACTGGCCACAAGGAGTAGGCCTTGTGTGACAAACATCATTTGCTTTTTTGTTGTTGTTGTTGTTGTTGTTGTTGTTGTTGTTGTGTGGTCTACACTTAAAATACAGCAACATAAAGCATGTTCCGTGTGCGTTCGCTAGCATCGCATGGCGGACACATGAAGTGGTACACAATTTATAATAGGTCAGTTCCTGCAGCGTGCATTATACGCAGGACATAACGTCTATTTCGTGCGTGCGGTGTCCGATGCTCACTGAAATGTACGGCTGCATCGACCGGCGTGCCGCCAGTTTGGACTGGATTGCCCTGTCTCTACAAAGTCTCCTTATTCCTGTGACATATTCAGCGGTTCATTCCCTTATCTTGTCGTTGACATGTCAACATCGTCCATTTCTCTGGACATCGCTCCTCGTGTGCTGTTATCCTGTGGGTTAACCATATTGTTGAGAGTGGCTTTATGGTAAGCTGATAATCCACAGACCCTTACCTAAGACCCTGGTGAGCATCTATTTCCAGTAACAGACTGAGGAAGCCGAGCTAGTGAGACAGACTAACAGGATGAGCCCATTTATTGACAGCTGGGGGGTATTAGGTGACCTCGGGTAGGCTGGAGTCTCGGGTTGGAATAAAATCTGGTAAACACCATTACCTGTGTAAGCACACAATGACCTGCCAGCACACCACACAACTCGTATACAGAGGAAAACAAAATATGGCTTACTTAAAGCATTCAGTCTGTCCAATATGTCAATTAATGTCAATTAATCTGCCTTTCTCAAAGCCACCAGACTCCATTGACAGAAACAATAATTTTACCTTCGCTGATCATCGTAAAACGCACTTCATTCAAACTGGACAGAAACAAAATAAAACTCACCAAAACCGTCTTTGTTAGTCTTTCTACTGTTCCAGTAATAACCAACTCTGGTTTGAGAGTTTGAAGGAGAGACTGAATAAGTAACAGATATCAAAAAGAAGGAACCACCGTAACATTTTCTGTTTACCAACCCTGTTTTCCGGCGCATTTTAAAAAAACCTGCAAATACGCCCTAATTTTGGTGGAAAAGGGATATTAGTATGAAATTGAGCCAGACTGATAACATTAGTTTAAAGGGGACATATCATGCTCATTTTCAGGTTCATGTTTGTATTTTGCGTTTCTACTAGAACATGTTTATGTGCTTTAATGTTAAAAAAACACATTCTTTTTCTCATAATGTCTGTCTGAATATACCAGTACTGACGCTCTGTCTGAAACGCTCCGTTTTAGCGCATTTCAACGGAATTGCAACGGAAGTGCGTTGCTAGGAAACAGCTTGGGTCTATGTTTACTTCCTGTCAGCTGATGTCATTCACATCCACTGCAACAGGAAATAAACTGGGACACATTTAGTATGTTTACGTTTAAAACTGTGAAATGGTCTATATATTGTAGATTTGTGACATCACAAATGGACAGAAATCCTAACGGCTTGTTTCAAACGCACAGTTTCTGAATACGGGCCGTGTGTGTTTCTACATGGATTGAGTGTTTTGATACTTTCACAGTATTTATATACCCCGCAAACCTGCTTTATAATATAAAAGACATGAAAATATCCCTTTTTACAATATGGTACCTTTAAAGGCACAAACCCACCAGACAGTAACACCGCAAAATTTATCCACATATCTTCATGAAATATGGGGTGCTAGAGGGTGATGTAGTGACAACAAGCAGGGTTAGTCAATAAACCTATGTAGCTGGCGAGCTAACCTACTAATACGCTAACAGACTGGAAACATAGCTCTTCCAGCTTCTATTTTCTCTGTGCTCTGCCGTCTACTTTCTGCTGGCGCTTTGATCTCAGGATTGTACATCAGTTTTTTACTGAAGAGGGCAAAAAGCTCTCCGAAGTCGGTCACTAATGGGACAATAATTTAACACAGTTTATTCAATAGTCATTTTTAAGCATTTGTACCTGCATTTGTATCCTATATCATAACTGTCTGCAAACCATGCAAATGTCAGTTAGTCATCAAAATCGAAATTTGGCTATACATTTATTGAAATATTTAAATTCAAATATGAATGATGCAATTCATACGAGAGCCTGACCATCAGATAACCAGATAACCATAACGCAGCCGGTGTGAACACCCGACGGGTGAGTCACGCAGCCGGAGTGAACACCCGACGCACGATGCAGACACAAAAATGGTGCGACTGAGTCTGACATCAAAACTGTGTCCATAGCAGCGGTCTGCTATAAAGAACATAACAGACCGTAGAATGCCATGATTGACCAATCACAATTGAGTATTCAACAAAGCCGTGTAACAAGGGCAAGTAAACACTCTAGATCACTGCTTCACGCCATCCAAAAACGGTTACAGAGCGGAATCACTACCTGAATTCGGGAAGAGCGACCACGCAGCCTTCTTACTGAGGTCAAAGTATATAAACAAGCTACGACACATTGCTCTCAGTGACGCAAGAGGTCAGGAAATGGTCGCTTATTTTTTCTTTCTCGTTTCTCTCTTCTTCACGAGCACCTGACTTTTGACAACTGGCCATTTTTGTTTATCTATAGTTATTAATAATTATTTAATTCCCTGTGAAGTTTACCATGTCAGTGCACTTTGGACAATAAAGCCTATTGTTAAACTGTAAAATATCCTGCCTCCATTACATATCATTATATCATTACATATCACAATAGAACATTATTTCCTGTGCTGTATGCAAAAATGACTTGATTCTTGGTTTCCCGTGCTGACTGTGAAATGAGAACTATGCACCAGTGCTGATAGGCTATTTTATGTAAACAACACACAGGATGACTAAGAACTAGAGTGCAGAGTTATAGCATCATGAATGAAATAAACCGGCAGAGTGAGGGCTCTGCAGTGAGGAAAACAAAGCCTTCCAATAAGCCTGACCTGACATTAACACAGCTAGTTGCCAAAATGGGGTGGGAGCTTTCACAGCAAAGCATCCTGGTTCAACCAGAGAACCAAATGAACAATGTCACCAAGTCAGGCAGAAAGTCCTTGGCTATCCAAGCGTGAATAAACACGACCGTCACCATGGGGACGGATAGCTTCTATGGTTTCCTATCCTGCATTGTACATTGTGCACTGCTGAGTAGAGTTCACAGGAAGTCTGCTGGATTCTGTAACAGTTCAAAACAGGAAGAGTGCACGGTTTCTTTTTAACGGAAATCAAACTTTCTGGCAATCACGGATGGTTACGAGAGCAAAAAATAAGCTCACTTCCAACATGTTTATTCTCCTCAGTAAAATAAGACACCGGGGAGAGGAAGGGAAACAGGAAGCAACGGGGTTTAGGGGAAATGTGGTCCAAATGGGGGGAAGCAGCAACGGCACTTGTGTTATCCAACCTTGATCTGACCCAACTACATAGCATACTCTACAAATTTGAGCTCCCTTAGCCAGGAGCACTCGACATACTGGGATGATCAAAAATCAACCGTTGCTAGCAGCAAGCCGGAGAATGAATCAATGTCTGACTGGAGTAGCAGCGAAGTACGCTGCCTTCTTGATATTTGGTCAGACCTTGTTCCTTCCTATGTTTACGTTCTCTCTCCTGACCCACACATTTAACCAATGACCGACATATCTTACATCAATAAAAAAAAAAAAGAAGAAACCGAACCAACAGGAAAACAACATGTTTACCAATTCATCCAAAATATCAAATATAATAATATAATAATAATAATATATAATAATATATAACATAAATATCATTTATATTTATTTTAGACCGAGAAAGGTTAAGAAACGAGTGGTAATTTGTAAATAACAGTAATAATCCACATTAAAACTCAGTACTTTATTCATTCATGGAGCTCTCCAAGTCACTGCATGTTCTACAACACTGTCTGGCACATATTTCAAAATAAAAGCCTTGTGTTAACAAATGAAGGAATTCTGTCCACAGAAAAAACGCTTGAGGGCTTATATTTTGAAATTAAAGCAGGAAGTGTTGATTTAAAAATAAGTTTACTTTTTTTCATCTCCGTAACATATTCTACAGATAAACATCGAAACTGTAGTTATCTTGCTGGTGTGATGTTAATATACAGTCAATAGATCACTTTCACTGTCTGTTGTTGTGAAACGCGTGCGGCACGCGTAAAAAATAAGCGAGACCTCTATTCTCTAGAAGAGACGCAGCTGAGACGCGGGTGTGACGTGCGTGTGACGTGCGTGAGACGTGTGTCTCACGCGGGCAGTGTGGCTGCTCTAACCTGTTAACACAGACGCCGAAATAAAAAAAACAACAGGTAACGCAGCCGCCACGCGCTCCTGACGTTCCCGGTGTGTCCCGTACTTTAGTCAACAACGTGTTCCTTTTCTCTATGGATCTCGGTAAAACATCAGCACTGAACTGCATTAGATTGTAGAGGTGTTCAAGATCCTGAGAACCACCCATGTGCATTCTTGTATAGGATTTTTATTAATCTATACATGATATAGGCCAATAGAAAACCTATAATTTGCAAGCCAGCAACTTGAAAAAAGTGAGAAAGTAGCCACTCCCACATAACACATAATACAAGCAATTAAAAATACAAATGCATTCTACAAGATAAGATTTCATTGGGAATATCACCAAGGGTATACATTTTGTAAAAGGGAGATTTTAACAAAAATTAACAAACTTTAGTAACAAACACCAAGCAACATGAACCAACATCAGTTAGGAACAGGTTATTCAAAACCCATTATTGTGAAAGGACAAACTACAAAATCAAAAGTGCCTTGCAAGTTATTATAGGTCTTTCCCATTTTATGTCTAGGCTCAGAAAACTAACTCTCCATGACCTGTGATGTGAATAGGAAGGTGGAAATTTTACTCACCACAGTAGTAAGTCTGTATGCTCCACCAGTATGTTCAGTCGGGGGCTTGTACCATGGGCTCAGAACCTGCAGCAACAAGAGGTAGGAGACTCAGTTAAAGGCTTTTGAATTGAATGAATGAAATGTTTTGGAAATCCGCGGTACTGTTGCATCCAAAGTCAAAGGTCACATCACATACATAAACTAGAATCACCGGCTCGCGGCTGTATTCCTCCGCCAACCAGTCAAGTTGCAGTTTACATCCACGTCTGCACAAAATGTCATCACTTCATAATTTTAATCCATAGACCCTATATAAAGATGGATGACATGACAGCTCCCCAAAAAGGGAAACCAAAACATCTGGATCATCCCCTCGCAGCTGGCTGCAGTATAGGTCATAAATCCCGCTCCCTCTGTGTTCACGGATGGGACATGGGCCAGACTAAAAAGCCAAAGCACATGTCAAATATTCTTTTCCCGAAGATGGTTTCTGTCATTTTTGGTAGTTCTTATCACGCTGATGTATGTTCCAAGTGTTCATTTTGGTTTTAATTAGTTATTTGATGCTTTAAAAATGGGGTGAGACATCATGATTAACAGCTGTGATTGACAACTGTGATTGACAGCTGCTCTGAGTGAAGAAGTCACAGAGTCGGAGGCTTGGGAATTGTACGAGAAAGATGTAACTTTTCCATAACCGTCATGAGTCTTTGTGCCAAATTTGAAGAAATTCCCTCCATGCGTTTCCGAGATATCATTTTCACGAGAATGGGACGGACGGCCAACCCGAAAACATAAAAAACAGCTTTCATATTCTCAAATTTGACCCAAACACAATCCAAGTTTAAAAGAGTTTCTATGCTAAGTGAATACAAGGCAAAAGTGAGCACGGCTCACAAACCCCCGCTCACTGCTTAACCCCTGCTAAAGTAGAGCCAAAGGTTTTGCCCTTTTGGAAACATTTCTGAAATGTTGGGCACCCTGGACTTCTAACCCCCAAAAGGCACAACTAGAACACACTGTCAACCATCATACAAAATTTGAAGTTCCTAAGTTAAATAGTTTCCGAGTTCTGCTCCGGAAACGATATTGAAGTCGAAAACGCGCTATATACCCCCAACTACGTTGCCGCGGGGGTATAACAAGATTATTCAACGCATAAACCATTTCTCACATATCTCCAAAAGGCAACTGGAAGGTTCATTTGTAATAGTAAACACATTTTAAACTTGAATTATTTATCATTTGACTGGACTTTATTGGAAGGAGCTTTTTATAACATGAAAATTGAATGAGGAAATTGAATGGCTACACAAACTGATGTATGTACAATCAAAATCTATAATTTCTCTCAAATTTGGTATATTTGTCTTCACAAGGCCAAATGTTGCAGGGTCTTTTGGCTATATCTTTTAGAGGTCTCTAGTGGTGCTATGGGGCAATGTTTTTATGATGGGGTTCCTCAGGCCTGGACCCTCATCATGCCTGTGCAATTTGGGGTGGATTGGATTATGTACATTGGAGTTACAACAACTTCCTCTATCATGGCAAATTGCACCAAATGGCGACCATGCCAAGGCAGGGTTGTTGCATGAAAACTCAAGATTTTGATCACTTTCGTTCATAACGGTTTTTAGATTGTCCTGGTCAAATTGAAGTCGATCTCAGTAAATCTGTAGTCTTCCTGTTGGATTTATGGTATACTTCCAAGAGGCTTTTTTGTACGTCTCCACATGTTACATCTGCCTACCAAATTTCATTTGTCTATGTCAAATGTAAAGGTGAGGAATTTGATTTTGAAAACTGTTAGGGGGCACTATCAAACCAATTTTCCCAAGCCCAAGACCCACTTCAGATACACGTGTAAAGTTTTAAGGGTTTTGGAGCATTCCAAACCCATTAAAACAGCAGCTTCCTGTTTCATAGCAAATAATGCGTCGCCATGGTAATGCCACCATTGGGCACCTGGCACTTTCATGCTCGGGCCCTCAAAAACGCCTTCATAATCCCTGACACTGACACTGATCTTCATCCTGCTACAAATTTGAAACAAACAGTGCCATTCCTTGCTGTAAGAGTTAACATTCACAGGCATACATTTAGATTGATCAGCTAACAATACACAAGGTAAGAAGCCAAACTTTTATTTTACTGTCTGTATTTTTCAAGGCATCTGATATTTGCATATATTCCATCTGGCCTAGAAATATTAAGTCACTCCAACAGGTGTGGTGCAGGTACAAAAAAAAATAATACACCAAACACACAAGCTCGGCCTGGGCGGTATTACGGTATGCCAGGGTATTTAGAAATCCCGACGGTATGATTTTCAAAACTGTCATAAATACAGACGCCCTGCTTTCTTTGATGCTGTATTGATGTGATGTATTGTAGTGCACAGCACGCACCACCAGAGGTCAGTCTCTGCTGCTAGAACGGGCAGCTGAGCTGACAAAGATGGCGACTGCGTGGCAAGTGGTGGGCATAACGTCACAGGACTAGTCAGAAAGAAAAATTTGGGTTTAGTCTTCTTCCAACTACAAAAGCAGTTTAGAGCCAAATGATTGCATTTACCAGTCTGCCACCACCACCACCACCTCCATATCATCTTCGGTCAGCCCACTGATGTGTCGGTACTGTGGCACTGCATAACATTAGCGAGCATGCGGTCGAGAGAGAGAGCGAGGGAGAGAGAGAAGGAGAGAGCGTAGGTAGTTGAGTATGAAGTAAAATTATAGCTGTGAACTAGGCGTGCAGTGTGAGTACAGTTTGTCAGTGACTAAAAGCTACAACTCTTCAAGACCCAAGCCAAGTTCCCGTGTGCCACCTGCTGAATAAAATTAAGTGGGTTAGGCCCAAAAGTGGGATTACTTTTAAGGTGGACCAGTTATTCTCATTTTAGTTTGTCACTAAAATGGGAATCTCGCTCCTCCATGCCGTCACATACCATCGTATACCATCGTATACTGTATACTGTATACCCCGGTGAAATATCAGTAAGGCATGAAAATAGATATCGCCCAAGCCTAACACTAGCCTACCTCGCTGTAATATACTGTATGTGCAGTTGAGTGTCATTACAGTTTTACTATATACCGCGGTGACACATACTGATGGTGACAACACTGCAGCTGGCGCACCGCTGCATGCGACGCACTAATCATGTCGGTTAATAATCGGTTAACGAGGGTTGGTTATCGGTTAAAAAAAAATTCAAAATCAGCATCCCTACCTCAAAGCATGTCTACTGTCTACTTCAACAAAGTAAAAGAAATGTATGAGATTTAGCTTTGGAAAACAATATGTATTATTACTTCCAGTATTTTCTTGGATTAGCAACACTACTTTAAATCAGAGTACATAAAAAAGGTGTTTTAAAGACCAACAATAACTTATTGTAACAGAGCTCTATTTTACTGTATTGAAAATCTATTTATATTGCAACATCACACCAATGTTATCACATTGAAATGTAATTTTTACAAGTCTATACACTCCCATTGGCTAAGACCAGTATCATCCTCAGATTTCAGTTAAATCAACCAAAAAAACATCATTGCAATGGGCCACACAGCCAGAGTCAGCAGTCTACAGGCAGTTCAGCAGGTCACAGCTACAGGACAAAATCTGCAACCACAGCGTACAGCGGGTCAACCCCTGTACTGGAAGCTGCTGAATGCACACTGTCCCTTGGTCGTATTTTTTTGGGACAGCACCCTGCATTTGGGCATTTCCATCAGCCAAACGAGCAAAGTGAGCATTCCTGTCACAATTTACTATCAAGTGTAATGCTTGTGGTGCAATCAGAGACACTCGCGTCAAGGGAGTTGACCATTTATAGTAGAATAACTATACATTTAGATTTGGCAGAAAAAAGGGCCTACTCTTTGAGAACGAATCAAAGAACCTGAGCAGTGACGAGGATTCTGCTGGGAGAACTAATCCCCTAAAATAAAGCAGATATTTGAAAGTACAAACAGGGAAGCAGGAGATTCAGTTAAAAGCTACAGAAGTACTGAGAGCTGAACACACAACGTCTTTCTCTTCGCTCTCCTGCACACTTGTTTGAGGGGGGATAGGCATGGATTTAATTAGTGGATGGATTTGGCGGTAACGTTATTGCAGTAGTGTTATGAGTTAGTATCAAGTCTGACACTGAGTAAATACAATCTTAGGCTACTCACCGAGTGAAGGAGAGTTTGGTTGTAAAGTGAACGGCTGCCAAATACCCTGTTCAGACCTGGCATTAACATGCGTCTCGGGTGATCCGATCACAAGTGGACAGCGTACACACTGCTAAAATAATGTGGCCATACAGTATGTGGCCCAGACCACCTCTGAATGTGGTCCGAGCGATCGGATCTCAATGAGTCCTCAATGCGTTCTTGAGTGCGTTCAAACCTGTACTTAGAGCTGTCCACTTATGATCGGATCACTCAGGACGCGTGTTAATGACTACGTTGTCGCGGGGGTATAATAATAATTATATACGTATATTTGCATAAAGCAGCATATTTGCCCGCTCCCATGTTGATTAAGAGCACTAAATAGTTCACAAATCTCCCTTTAAGGTACATTGTGATCAGATAAAAAAATGTGCAAATAATTTGCGATTAATCGCAATTAAATATTTGTATCGATTGACAGCCCTAATAATTAGTCAAACTTAATAAGAATACATTTCCAAAGACCAATCTGACTTCAATATGACAGTACACCTCCTCAGAGTGTCGCTGGTATGATCATATGCATCAAACAGTCATGGTATATTTTAGATAAAATATAACAATATCGGAATATGTAGGCTATCGTATGTCGCGATATAGCCTTAAAATATCGAGATATTCTTTATAAGCGATATCGGCCAGCCCTGCATTCAGCCAGGTGGGTACAACCCCCCGAAAGTGCAAAACTCATCAATTTTATCAAACATGCTGATCTACTTCAAGCGCTGCATTTAGAGACAGTAGGAGATAAGAGATTTTATCACATATCAGATCAGATGATCCAACCATCTCTGATTTATATGGCCAACTAAACTTTGATTTTGCAGAGGTTGGAAGCTGGAGCACAAATAATCACCCTCAGTCCCTCTGCAGCAGAGGAGCAGAGGAGAAGAGGGATAGCAGGCCTGTATACTTCAAAGCCTTGTGGGTAAAGAGGGGGGGAGGGCCATGAGCACAGACGCATTCTTCACAGTGTTGAACTTGATCCCTGGGGTTGCTACACACACACACACACACACACACACATACCATGTGACTG
>CAKALU010003632.1:0-31537 GCA_916700995.1 Hozukius guyotensis | reverse complement strand
TTATAGACTGGTCTTACTGTATTCTACAAACAATGTACAGCTTTATTCTGCACTTTAGTCTATTTAAAAAAACCACTCTCTACCTTAGTTCATATCCTGCATTATATTCCATATGTGACATTTCTTAAAGGTCCCATATTGTGAAAAGGGAGATTTTCAGGTCTTTTACATTATAAAGCAGGTTTAAATGCTTTATAAATACTGTTAAACTATCAAAACGCTCAATATACGGAGAAAAACACACCGCTCGTATTTAGAAATTGTGCGCTTGAAACAAGCCGTTAGGATTTCTGTCCATTTGTGATGTCACAAATATACAATATTAAGACCATTACACGCTTTTAAACGTAAACATTCTAAATACTATCAAAACGCTCAATATACGGAGAAAAATACACCGCTCGTATTTAGAAATTGTGCGCTTGAAACAAGCCGTTAGGATTTCTGTCCATTTGTGATGTCACAAATATACAATATTTAGACCATTACACGCTTTTAAACGTAAACATTCTAAATGTGTTCCAATTTATTTCCTGTTGCAGTGGATGTTAATGACATCAGCTGACAGGAAGTAAACATGGACCCAAACTGTTGCCTAACAACGCAATTCCGTTGCAATTCCGTTGAAATGCACTAAAACGGAGCGTTTCAGACAGAGGGTAAATACAGATATATTCAGGCAGACAATATGAGGAAAATAAAGGTTTTTTGAACATTACAGCATGTAAACATGTTCTAGTTGAAACAAGTATGAACCTGAAAATGAGCATGATATGGGACCTTTAATATCTATATCTCCTATATTTTATTATCCAGCACTATATCACTTTCTGCACTATATTCACATTTCTTATAGTCCTGTATCTCAGTTGTTACCCTGCACTATATTCATTTTTTAACAGTTTCTTCTGCACTATTTTCACATTTGTGATAGTTTAACAGTTTCTTCATCTCTTCTTATGGATGTGTATTGTATTAATACCCTTATAATTAATGATAACAATGGTACAAGAAATACATTCAGATATATTACATATTATATATACTGTAAAAACATTTTGAGGGCAGCAGGTGTCTCGAATTTGATGGCTTTAGTTAGACTTGGCAAAACCAAAAAAGACTTGCAGCTCGACTTTGACTTTAAGACCAATGACTTGAGCCTTTTAACTTCCCTCAAAACCCAAAGATTAAAAAGTATGTTATTTAAATATTGTGCCACAAATCAATTAATTTCCCTTGATTCACGCTATTCATTCTCAGCAAGTCGACACTTGATTCCCAGATCCACTTTGTTTGAACCAATCCGACAGCATCCTGGAGAAAACCATGAAGACCTAACGTTACGTTACTGAGTGCCAGTTAGAAAAAATAATATCAAAGATGATTTTGTTTTTGTACAAAACTACCCGGTGGTCAACAAAAAACTAATTGCAGTATGAAAAACGTGCAGGTCGAAAAATTACAGATGGAGACACAAATGGCATTATATTTGGTGACAGGCGCATTATGACTTGTTTATGACTTGGTACCTGACTCGGGACTTGCCTGCTTTGACATGGGACTTTAGTGAAAAGACTTGAGACTTGCAAAACAAGGACTTGGTCCCACCTCTGTGAGGTCAGCAGGACAGAGGATCCGAAACTTTTTAGCCAAGTCAATTTTATTTATAGGCCAAAATCCCCAATTTGCCTGAGGGGGATTTAGAATCTGTCCGACATACAACACCCTCTGTCTAAACACCCTTGAGTCAGATAAGGAAAAACTTTAAACTGTCACTGCTGTAAACCTGTTAGTCCTTTGCGAGCATTGCTCTGTACTGTCCCTCATACTGCCTCATACTCTTTGCTCAACAGCGCTCCGGAGTAAGGGACAGGGACGCCGTCATGAGTGCCAAAGTGAACATGGAGGCTCTACCCAAAGAACCCGATCGCCCCCCTTTGGACCCGTCCTCGTCGTCCCCCAGCGAGGCCGTCCTCATCTGTGGGAGTGACGGTGTGGCCAAGAAGGCTTGGCCCCAACAACCTCAAACCACCACGGCTTTCCTCCTCCCAGGTGAGCGTGTCGTCTGAGGGTGGCGGTGTGGTCACGTTTACACAGATGCCAGTACAAGCTACTGTCTCAACAAATATTCCCTGTTAAAGGGACAGTGTGTAGGATTTGGTGGCATCTAGTGGTGTGGTTGCAGATTACAACCAACTGAATGTCTCTCCGCTCACTCCTCTTTTTCCAAGACGTGAGCCGTCGGGGTCGGGGCAGCATCGCCCTGTCGGGGATTCTTTCACAACAAGTACCGGCTCGCTGTACATTATCCCTTACGTGAAAGTCAATTGTTGGTTCCATTGTAACGTCAGCGCCCAGCAGCAAAGCTACGCTTTTGCCATTTTGGACCAAAAGAGACTACCGGACGGCAGTAAAACGTCTGCCTATGAAGTGCCGTACAAAAGTAAAACTAAATTATTTCTATTCTATCGTCATATTCTACCGAAATGGCCTGTGTTGAACGATACAATATTTTAAATATAATAAGCGTTTTCAGTCCAAAATGGCGTGAGTTTGCTTCTATACTCTCTGACTGAACTGTCGGCAGTCGAGTTGCATTGTGGGGAATGTAGGCGCCAGGTTTTGTCAAGGAAGAGGAACGCGTGAAATAAAAAAAGACCATATCTCTGGTTCTGCTGCATCGAGTTTTACCTTTTTTTTTTTTTAAAAACTAACCATTTGAGTCTGACAATGTTACACGAGTGCAATGCTAAATCTGTGGAGGATGGTAAATGGACTTGAATTCATATAGAGCCTTTCTAGTCTTCTGACCACACTACATGCCAACATTTACCCCATTCACACACACATTCATACACTGACAGCAGAGGCTGCCAGGACAAGGTGTACAGGATCTGATCTAATGCTCACACACACCGATGGCGCAGCCTTCGGGAGCAATTTGGGATTCAGTATCTTGCCCGAGGACACTGTCGACCGGAGGAGCCGGGGATTGAATCGTCGATCTTCCCATTAGTGTTACCTCCTGAGCCAGAGCCGCCCACAGGACTCTTGAATTAATGTATGTATAGGATAGCTGCTTTCTAGTAACAAGAGGCTAACATCTCAACATAGTACAGCTCAGTTATTTTGTACCATAAGGTGAATTTGCTTTTCTTTAAGTTTAGTTTAAGACAAAAGGGAAATCAAAATGCTACAATAAAATTAAAACATGATGTGTAAACAGATTGTGATCTCTTGGGTGAGCTCAGACAGAAAGTTAATGAATTTGAACTCATCTCTCTCCTCAGCTCCTGCTGCTGGACATCAGAAGCTGGAGGTGACTCCGGCTGTTGCCATGGGAGACCCAGGTAAAGGAGGCAGGGCCAATGAGACGGCCACGCCAACCCTGACGGCGCAGGTGGGCGGGGCTTGTAGCATCGTCCACGTCCTGGAGTGGAAGGAGGGGATGGCCATCCTGCCCAGCAGCAACCTCAAGGTAAAGTGATGTTTCTGGCTCCAATATCTACTGTTCTTCCTGGTGTAGCAGCATCGTCTTTAGAGAGGAGTTCGAGTTACAGAGGAGTTCACTTGATATAATTAGAGGAGCAATTGATTAGGGTATTAACAGAAAATGAATCTGTGATAAATTAAGTAATTTATCAAGTAAAAAAACAGAATATTAATGTGAAATTTGAAGATTTGCATGCTTTTTTCTGTTTCATATTTTGATTAATTTAATTATTTTTGATTTTTGGACTGTTAATGAGAGAAAAATCCATATCATCGCAAATCAAAAAATAAGAAATAACCACAAATGCTGCCATTTGTTACAACCTTTGACATTTTACAGAATAAACAATCAATCGTCTCATTAAACAATAATCTATAAATTAAAAAATACTGAAAATTATGACGAGTTGCAACCATTAAATTGATGTCAAGACTTTGGAGAGATATACTGTATGTACATCATATTTTGAGGTGATTGATGCATTTGGCTCACTGCAAGAATTTAGCCTTGGAGCTAACAGCTACATTAAATAGTGACATTGCTAATTATTTTTTATGTTGTCTGAATTTTCCACCTGGGCTGTGAAAATACCATGAACCAGGTAGTATTATAACTTGGATTTGAATGTAGGCAAGGACATTTTTTCTTGTCTATCTCAACTGACAACTAAGCAAAAATGCCGATAACAAACAGTTATACAGTGTGTAAACAGTGATGATCCAGTCCCAGTCGGACAACTTTTAACTCACATGTGTAAATGCACCCAAGACGCTCTAAAGACTCAGGTTATAATCTGATCCAGTTTCAGTTGTTCAGGGAAGCATTTTGCCACATTAACAAGGAGGAATAATATCAAACTAAAATCCTGAATCATTAACATTTCTGGTATGTGAATTGAATTAAAGTTTAACATTTGGATCAGAAAACACTGGAACTCACTGCAGTGGGTTAGTTTAAAGGAGGCCACAGTAACAAAGCCAAACTTCTAGATAAACAAACTGTGACGCATGTTTTCCCACATTAAAACGAGGGTTTGCTAGAATGGGAACAGATTAGGAGCCAGTGGGCAACTCCGGGTCTGAGAAGTGAAGCCACGCAGAAGTGCCTTAAACTTGCATTCTTTCTAATACCCAGCAGGGGGCGACTCCTCTGGTTGCTAAAAGATGTCTGATTGTATAGAAGTCTATGAGAAAATGAGCCTACTTCTCACTTGATTTATTACCTCAGTAAACATCGTAAACATGAGTTTATGGTCTCAATCGCGAGTTTCAAGTCTTCTTCAATACAGCATGATGTTCATTTAGTAAATTATGGTCCCATTTAGAGTCAAATAGACCATAAAGCAGGGGATGCTTTAGGGCGTGGCTACCTTTTGATTGACAAGTCGCTACCACGGCATTGTCCGTTCTGAGAGTTGTCCGTGTTTTAGTCTTACAACTTTAACCCTTTCACAGTGTGTTTTCAGTTCATCAAAGTTCATTATAACCTTTTTGGTCGCCTAAAAATGTCTTATTCAGAGTTCAGTACTTAGCTCCACCCTCTCGTGTCACTTCTTGCAAAAAAAACAAAACATGGCGACGGACAAAAAGCCAAACTGGAGGCTTCAAAACAGGAGTCCACAAACCAATGGGTGACGTCACGGTGACTATGTCCACTTCTTATATACAGTCTATGTTAGGAACATGAAAACAAAACAGGCAACATTGCATATTTTGAAATTGTCTGATGAATTGTTTTGAGGAGAAAAAGGGCTGAATGGACGACACATCATCGTAAAACATCAAGACACATTTTAACAGATGGATCCACTGATGCATGCATGTGTGTGTGTGTGTGTGTGTGTGTGTGTGTGTGTGTGTGTGTGTGTGTATGTGTGTATGTTTGTGTGTTGTAGTTCTGTGTGAGTGACGTGGGAACGCTGAGCACACTGATCACCCCGGGGACCACCAGCAGCACCACTGAACCAGCAGCTGGGACTTCTGGGAGATCGGCTGACACAGAAAGTGCTCCAGCAGACAAGCCAGGTAGTAGTAGTAGTTCAGGGACCGAACACAAAATACTGCAGTTTAAGTACTACTTTGCACTGGATTTAGATGTCCAAATAGTTTATATGTTAGGAATAACAAAAAAATCAGAGTGTATTTCCTGGTGTTGCAGGTCATGCTGGTGTTGGGCTGTTACTTTCTATATATGGCTGCACGGCTCTTTGAAGTATTTCACAGCATGCCCTTTTCAGTGATCAGTTGAGCAATAATTAGCTGCAGCAGAGCTCCTCTTGACAAGTGAAGAGTGTGCAGCTGCAGGTTCATGTTAAAAATGTCAAGCAGGCATCACTCACATGCTGGGAAAAATCTAAATCCAGCTGAAAAAATCGAAATAATTTGGAAATGGTCAAAAATAATAAGAGATATTATAGAAATATAGTTATAGTGCAGCAATAAAGGAAATAAAAATCCATCAAAGACAGTTTTTAATTAAGATTTGAAACTTTTAATGACTTTGTCTGTCTCTTCTATGTCAGATGTGTCGGCGCCCGTCGGCTCTGTGAGAGGTGCGGCCGTGGAGCCGGAGAGGTTGGTGCCGGTGAAAACTGAAGTCCACCAGGTCCAGGTTGGACCGGGACCACAGAACCATGATGCCAGAGCTCACAGGACCTTCATAGAGGAGCTACGCAGAGAGCCCATCACTGACAAGTATGTTGGTTAACAGCTGCTTCTCCTTTATGCATCTCTACATACTAGGGATGTTTCTAACGACTAATCTCCCTGACGTTTAAACGGAAGTTTAAACTTAGACTAGTCGACTAGTCTAAAAGTAAGCAAACACTTAGAAAACAGTCAAAATAGATCACAATTTAATCTATGAGGTTAAACATTGTGTATAAAAGGCATTAAAAATCATATTTTTCAATTACCAAATCATATTTGAAATGCTGCTGAAATCAATATGTCCCCAGTGTCTGCTCCGGTTGCCCGGTTAGAAATGTGCCTCATCAACCCAGTGTTTGGTGTAATATTTGATGAAATGCCAGCGAGGACTGCCGTCTAAGAGGAGTCATTGTTTGGCATCGCTTATAGGCTTCCATTAGTATCTAAGTGTGCAAGTTTTATTACCTTCCACCTTCCTTCTATTTCTCACAAACACATACATAGCCCTCGATCGTCTCTGTAACATTAATTGTCGCAGTCAAAATTCAAAACCTTTTTTTATTAACCAAATATTTTGCTTCACTCCATATTTGCTGGCATTTAGCCTTTCAAAAACGACTTTTTCACCGTGGTCAAAAACCCTGTTTACACTCCTGCACACACCTGTGCTAAAACAGGGCGGTCTAACGTCGTAAAATATGCTGACATTCAAAGCTTCATTTGAAAACCTCAATCAAAGCTATTGCATCTAAAAAAATGACATTTGATACAGCCCTATCTGCCGACCAATCCAGTCAAACAGGAGAGAACCAGACCGACTGCTGAAACCCAGCCGCTCTTTCAGAAAGAAAGTGACAGCTGAGTGACAGCTGAGACAGCATTTGTCAATATGTAATTTAAATGTGTACATTAATAAAATAATGATAAGTTTAACCGACTAGTATTTTTGGTACTGACTAGCGGGGAGAGCAACGTTTAATCGACTATGGACTAAACGCGCACATCCCTACTACATACATGAGTGTACACTAGTTGCAGAATCAACCATATATTGCTCACTCATAAACGAGGCACACATACTGTTTGTGTATTTTCTTTAAAAACCAAAGAAATTACTGAAGTAGACGCGTTGAGACAAACACGGTGCACCAAAACTGTAAAGTACAAGAAAATCAACCCTGCAATGAAGAGAACAAGGTGGAAATAAATACCACGATAGTAGGAAATAAGGAAACCAACTACAGTCTTGGGATGTGTTTAGACTTGAGGAACACTGTGTCTGTCCCGTCTGCTCCTCAGGAGGAGTATCGGGGTGGAGAAGGTGCCAGCAGGCGGCAGGGTCTCCTCCCTTAACCCCGATCACCTGAAACCCATGAGGAAGAGGAAGAGGAAGGAATACCTGAGTCCCTCCGAGGAGGACTCTGACATCGACGGCACGGTGAGACAGCGTTGTTATTTACACTTAACATCCAGATGTTTTCTCATATCTGATGAGTTCAGTCCGATGAGCATGAATATTACATAACATTACTGAAAGTATTTCAGTATAAAGTAAGTCACTATATTGTCTTTCTACTCTTAGCTCTTATGTAATTTCTATTACATGTTTTTTTAGGATGAGAAAATGGATGATTCTAAAGCAGACAGCAGACTCATCAGAGGAGGTTGGACTAATAATTTTGTTACGTTTGTCTTTTTTTGTGCTTCTTTGCTCATTTGTTTGCTGTACAGTCTGTTTTTCCTCCTTTCCCCCTTACATATAAGTCAAGTTATAATAACATATCCTTGATAATATGATGCTATTCCATACAATGACACCACAAATAATGAGCTAAAGCTTTCTTTCAAGTTGAATCAATGTCTCTCTGACACTATCAAACAGTTGTGGGTTGGATTTATTATTAGGCTGCTGCATTGAATTGTGTTATAGTGTCAAGTAATCCTGTTATTTCATACAGCTCCTATACTGTATGGATTTAAGGGGAGACACCCCAGGCAAACATAACTTTTCATGCACTGGATTTGGGGCTATTTTGCTTCCATAACATGTCTTCTTTCAGACTAGTGGAAAGAAAACATCCAAATTACACATCTAGATGTTAAATTTACTACTTTGTCTATTTGCGTCTGTAGATTTCTCTTAAATTCACTAAAAGTTAGCATTAGATAATGCCTCATTTGCATATTTAAACATTAAATTTCAGAAAACTTGTAATACAAAAAATGATTGTCTGAATGTATATAATCAACTGAAGAAGTTTCATGGTGATATCTATTAATTAAATCTTATTACACTATTCACCTGTAGTGTCTATATGTATGGAATTTTACAATACACATCTTTAAAGGTCGTTTTCTCAAAATAATTGTTTTTTTGTCATACTCTGAGCCAGAAATCTCCACTTCAGCAGCACTTACATCCACCAAACTTTCCAGTTTCATTCCTATCTATATTCTGAAGGTTCTTACAGAGGGGTTTGTTCATATATCATTCATAGCCTGATTTATAGAACATTTTATTCCTAAAAACATGGCGAAAATGGATTTTTGTAATGACTGTTGACAGTATTTTCTGATTTACGGAGTCAGATTTCTGTTCTGAAAATCTATGCAAATTAGCACATATTTAATAAGATAATACCTCATTTTTATATTTAAACATACATTTTCAGAAAACTTGTAATTCAAAAATGAATTGTCTTAATGTAAGCAAGCAACTGGAGAAGTTTCATGGTTGAATCTATTAGTTATTTTTTACCCTACCGCACCTGTAGTGTCTCCCCTTAACACCATTTATCTTGTCCTTTGCTGACCTTTAAGTACTTTTCTTTCTTTTCTTCAGTTATTTTTCCCGGATAGAGGAATAGGAGTGCTTTGAAATTAACATTTTCACTCAGAACTTGTGCGTAAAATTACAGATCTTCAAACATTACCTGCTCAGGGAGTTTGTTTCTGTCCTCCTTCCTGACTTCATTATCTTCCCCCGTTTCCATGCATAAATGAATCAACTAATTAGTTAATTTGTATTTTTTGGTGAAGCTGGAGACACTAAGACAGAGGAGTGGACGTGGGCTCTGTATCTGGAGGAAGCCAAAGCTGTTGCTGCGCCCAACAAGCTTTTCCAAGAGGTACGTTTGGATTTAATATTCAGACTATACTTTCAGGCTCAGGTTCTCCCAGTGTACCCATACCACTGCAGCTCTGCCTATAGCACAGGGACATATCTATCGCCCTGAGTGAAAAAATAGTGCGGCACTGTCAAGGAAGGAAATGAGAAATGTAAATTCACCATTGAGAAAGAGATGTATGCAGCCGGAGGGCATGCATTAATATTCTGTTACGGAGTGCGGGGTTGAGGGAGTTTCATTTTAAAGTTATTTATTTCTTCAACAATCGATTTTTTGCAACACAAGCTTTATCTTGAAGAGACGTTCTGTTCCAGGAGAAATAGAGTAAAACACATTATAAGTAGTATGAGAATAATAAAAACTCCAATATCCCTCCATCCTTTATTTTCACTTCATTTTATCTGAATCTCTTTTTTTGTGTCCAGACCCAGAGGGTGCCAACAGTGAAGAACGGCTTTAAGCAGGGGATGAAGCTGGAGGGCATCGACCCGCAGCATCCGTCCATGTACTTCGTCCTCACCGTGGCCGAGGTGAGCCAGACGTCCATTAACGCGGTCGATTGGATCTTAATGGGCCGGGCTGATTATTTAGGATTAAAAACATTCATTCGCTCACAGGCTGCTTTGCATGCAGGAGGAGTTCAGCCCGGTGTCGCCTCCTCCGGCCGGCTGTTGTTCCTCTAATGTGTCGTGTCGTCATACAGGTCTGCGGTTACCGGCTGAGGCTTCATTTTGACGGCTACTCCGACTGCCACGACTTCTGGGTGAACGCCAACTCCCCCGACATCCACCCGACGGGCTGGTGTGAGAGCACAGGACACAAACTGCACACTCCCAAAGGTCAGAGGTCACAACACTCTGCACATACTGAAAGACCAGAGGGCAAATAGAATGTAAAGAGAATAAAATAGCATGGACAGAAAAAACCCCTCTGTCCGTCACTTATGTTTAAGGCCTTCACACACCGGCAGCGATTTTTCATGCGATTAATTCACACGTCAATATATTTTTTCTAACTGTTGTTTCTGTTATGAGTACTTTCACACAGAATGCAAATATTACGGCAAATTTAATATATATATTTTTTCTGGAACATATAATATTTTACAATATATAATATTTATTCTAGGCATATAATATTTGCAGGCGAGTATTTCACATGTTCGTGTCGTTTATGCGTCACGCCCCCGGTGTGTAAATGTCTTTAATCTTTCACCTTTCACAGGATAAATCTTCAGGAATAGTTCAACGTCTTGGGAAATACACTCATTCACTTCACTTACCCCTGTCCAAATGTAACAAAACAACAAAACCAGCACCTCTAAAACTCACTCATTAACTCTCAGTAACATTGTGGAGTCTCCGCTGGTTGCCTGGCAACCTCAAGTTGACGACGACACTCCAGGAAGACTCAAGGAATGAGCCCAGTTTTTGTACACATTAAACAAACAAGATATAAAGTGTTCAAGGTGCTGTTAGGTGGATTTTGTTACCTTTTAGCACCAGGCTAGCTGTTTCCACCTGTTTCCAGTCTTTATGCTAAGCTAGGCTAACCATCTGCTGGCTGTAGCTCCATATTTAACGTAGCATCAATCCTCTCGTCTAACTATCAGAAAGCGAATAAGCGTATTTCTCAAAATGTCGAACTATTCCTTTAAATGATGGGATGCTTTACCAAACATTAATCATTTTAATCTTCTATCTGTTTTTTTGTCCTGCAGGCTGTAAAGAGGAAGAGTTTACCTGGACCAACTACCTGAAAATGACTAAAGCACAAGTGGCGACCAAAGAGCTCTTTGCCAGTCCTGGGAGGGTAACTGCCACTATATAATATACGGTAGTTGTATTATCTACAAGCATGAATGGATGAGGTGAATGAATCAGGGTCGGGAAAACTCCAATGAGAAGCAGTTATAATAAAACAGATTTATTTTAAACAAGTTGCACCTACTGTCTCTCTCAGAAATCATATTTTACACCGCTCTGTCTGTCTCTACTACTAATTTCTAATATTTCTGTTTAGGTCGATGTGAAGGGCAGCTTCGAGATAGGAATGAAGCTGGAGGCCGTCGATCGAATGAACCCCTCCCTCATCTGCGTAGCAACCGTCACTGACGTGGTGGACGACCGCTTCCTAGTTCATTTCGACAACTGGGACGACACATACGACTACTGGTGAGCCTCAGAAACACGGGGGATGTAGGGGCTTTGGGAAACGACTGAAGAAAGCATCAAAACAATGAGCAAAAAGAGGCTCAGTAGAGCTATACATCTGGGTGATAATTCTCTCTGCGTTTGTCATCATGAGCGAGGACTTTCACATTACATGTAGTTATTTGATTCAGTGTTAGTAGAAAGCTTTAAATAAGCATCAGCAAAATCTGCAGTAAAAGCTGTTCCAGCATCAAGGAGGGCAGCTCAAAAATCTGCCAGTTATTGACGTTTTCTTATAAAGACACTACTAAACCGCTGGACGTTGTTGTTTGTCAAAATATGCAGGTGTGATTCCAGCAGTCCGTACATCCACCCTATTGGTTGGTGCCAGGAGAGAGACCTCCCTCTAACACCACCACAAGGTGACCAGCGTGTTCCCTGTTAATCATTCATTTAATCACGTTCATAGTCGTAACTTTAAACAACAACTCTGCCCACTAATCCCGCTTGTTACTTTCTTCTTACAGTATGTTTGTATGTATATATATATATATGTATAAATACCTGAAATACTTGTTTAAGTGGATTTTAGAGCATGAACTTTAACATAATCACGAAGATTAGCACAAATAAGAAGAATATGTAGGGGATGAATTTTTATGTTTGTATTCACAGTGAATTTATTTGTTGCTGCATCAGATTACCCGGACCAGGCCCGGTTCTCCTGGGGTCTCTACCTGGAGGAGACCGGCTCCAAGGCGGTGGCCGCTGACGCCTTTAAAGTGGTGAGAACAGAGAATAAATGTACTATTTTGGATCCAACTCACAGTATGATATGAAATGATGTAGTGTTGATCTGTGGTATGCATGGGCTGGCAGAAAACAGCAGCGACAGTGAAGGCAAAGCCAGAGTTAAGAGACGGAAAATGTAAAAAAAAAAACAAAAAAAACAATTAAAATAATGCAAAGCATGATTTGTTACAGTCAAATCAGTTACTTACAGTATATCATAAATTTCATTACAGCTGACGGATCTTTAATGGTGCTGCAGTAAGTACATTATAGGCACAGTTCCGGTGTTTATGTATATGTACTGACTGCAACCAAACAAAAACAAAAACAAAAACAAAAACTTGCAGTGATATAAAAACACCTTAATATGGCGACATCCCAGGTTCGAGTCCAGTCAAGGACCTTTGTTACATGTCATTTCCAAGTGGCAATCTCAGTGAAGACAAAAATTACAGTTCTTTGAATGACCACTTGAGGCTGACTCCAATAGCGAGTCAATCCCCACAGACCCCCATGTTAATATGCACAACTTTTACAGCCTGGTACAAAAAACTGTTTTGGTCTCTATAGCTAATTTCCCCTTTCATGAAAACTGTACGGGGGGTGAATTTTTATACAACTCATCCACATAAATTATATTAAGGCTTAAAGTTCGGCATAATTGAGGGCGTGGCCGCTTTGACTGACAGGTGGGTGTCGTACCAGGTCGCTAGCTGCGTCACCCGGCCCACCTCAGCTCCAACGATCCAGTACTGGATTAGCCGAGAGTTGGGCTGTTTCATCACTGCCAAGATGGCGACGGCCGTAGTCTCACAACGGCTCTTCAAAAACATATGGGTGACGTCACGGAGACTACGTCCATATTTTATACAGTCTATGGTCATTTCTCATCTCTCTCCCCTCATTTCCTGTCATCTCTCTACTGTAAAATCTCTAATACAAGGCATAAAATGCCCCAAATTAAATAGTACAAGTAACGCCAATGCCTTTATGGAAAGTTAGTTTGACATGTTTGGTTGATTAACTGAACGTACAAGTTAATGTGTTTTCCCATCATCCCCTGCTCTGTGTCCAGCGTGCGGCCCATAGCTTCGAACCTCAGATGAAACTGGAGGCCGTTGACAAGAGAAGTCCTGGTCTGATCAGAGTGGCTACAGTGGAGGAAGTGGAGACTCATCGCATTAAGGTAATACTCTGTGTGGGTGTGTGTTGTCAGCTTGTATTCCTGAACATTTAAGTATTAAACGTCTGAGGTTGTGAAGGTTGTGATATTGTTTCTCCAGCTCCGTCAGGTCCATTTCAGCTTTAACTAAGTGTGCTTGTCAGATGTGGCCTTGGGCTAATGGTTTTGATGTGCTGATACTGTGATGTACATGTTTCTAACCAATCCTGGACCCGTGATACAAGTTGAGTTGTGTGCACATTAAGCGTGTGTGAGTACAGTATTTTATTTTTCTATTCCTCCCTCAGGTCCATTATGACGGCTGGAGTCACGTCTATGATGAGTGGATGGACTCGGATCACCCCGACATCCACCCAGCAGGCTGGTGTGAGGCGACCAATCACCCGCTCAAAGTTCCCCCGCGGGACGCCAGAACACACCAGCCACATGGTAGCAGCCAGCACTTCAGTCAAAACTGGAAGTTGATTTTCTTCAAAATTCAAATCAAAGTTATTATTCTCGATAGCTAGCATTAAATCTTAGCAACAATACATATTTTGTGCTCTGACGTAGCTAGATTTAGCCCCTGCAAGGCCCCACAGTGTCATATAAATGAAAATTAAACTGGCAAATGGAAAAGTAAAACGGGAAATTTAAAAGCTAATTGAAATAAGAAACACTCTTTGATTTTATTTTGACTATTTAATTAAAAAAAAAAAAATCCTCTTTTAAAGGTCCAGTGTGTAACATTTAGGGGGATCTATTGGCAGAAATTGAATATAATATTAATATGTATGTTTTCTTTAGAGTACAGTATAATCACCTAAAAATAAAAATCGTTGGCACACGGTAGAAGTTTCAGTTGGTTGATATTATGCAACCTCACCACTAGATGCCGCCAAATCCTACACACTGCACTTTAGGCATGATAGGTATAATCTTACATACTGCAGCATTGAGGGTTTGAGAACATCTCGTGTACATGTGTGAGGGTTTTATGTGTGTTTTTTAATGTATAGGTATGAGGGAGTCTCCTGTTATAGGCCAGTCCATCTATCCCTCCTCTGTTCCCTGTAAACCCCTCGGCCACCCGAGAGCCAACAAGTACAGTTTCCACAACAGGTCAGCTGAGCTCAACTCTACCATCAGGTCATTTAATTCATACTTTATTCACCAACACAACCATTTTAAGATACATATCAATACCTGAAATATTCACTGCGGGGCTCTGTCTCTGAAACAGGAAGTGTCCAACTCCTGGTTGTGATGGTTCAGGCCATGTGACGGGTCGTTTCACTGCCCATCACTGCATATCTGGCTGCCCGCTGGCTGAGCGTAACCAGGGCCGGCTGAAGGCCGAGCTGTCAGACTCCGAGTGCAAGAGGACCCTCTTCTTTGGCCAGAGGACCAAGAAGACCCATTACCGTGGCAGGTGTGTGTGTGTGTGTGTGTGTATACGTTTGCATGCATGTTTGCTTTTGTCTCACATTAATCTTCTCCTCTGTTTTCAGGATTGGCCGTCCTCCTAAATACAGGAAGAACCAGCAGAGAGACTACCAGAGTGAGTTTTCTAAAGTTTTCTAATTACATTTTTAAAACAAAATAGACAACATACCTGTCCAAGTGATTATAAATCAACAACGGTTGAGTCCAAGCCTGTATTTGTGTGTGTGTGTTTGTCCTCAGACATGTCCTCAGAGGACGTGTATCCGTCACTGTTCATGTCGGCTCTGAGCGGCCAGTCAGACCGGACTCTGTCTCTGTGCTGGGAGCAGCACTGTAAGCTGCTGCCCGGCGTTCAGGGCATTCACGCCAGCCAGGTGGCGGCATGGGGCGTTGAAGAGGTGAGCAGACCTCATCACTAACCTACAGATTTATTTACTGTATTTATTCTCTCTGTCTGTCTGACTGGTTTGATTATTTAAAAATCTGATATGTTTGTGCCTCAGGTCTTCAGCTTTGTCCAGGATCTGATCGGCTGTGAAGAACAGGCTCAACTCTTCAAAGAAGAGGTGAGACCACTGAGAGAATAAAATATTAGCTTAATTCACACATTTGCGATGCATGTCACTTCTCTCATGTAATTTTTGTGACAAAACGTAGTTTGTGTGACCTCATCGGTGATTCTTCCTGGTGAAAAATCTTCTAGTGTGTGACCCCATGTCGCTGTTCAGTCATGTAGTGTGAAAACCACAACTTCAAGACTACTGATAACAAGACAGCAAGTTGTGTAGTGTGAATGGTACAGCAAAAATGTCCAATAAAATTAATCTTTTAAAAAAAAAAAAACACTACAAAGTATAGTGTCATACATAACCATTTGTTTTATTATGAAGGTATTTTAAGAGTACCCATGGCAGAGAAAGCAAACCTTTTCCTGACCTGTCACCTCCACGTCCAGTTCCATCACCACTGCTGTCTCTGCGTCTCCCCAGATGATCGACGGCGAGGCTTTCCTGCTGCTGACCCAGACCGACATTGTGAAGATCATGAGCATCAAGCTCGGCCCCGCCCTCAAGATCTCCAACGCCATTCTCATGTTCAAGAGCACAGACGAGGTACTCAAGTGACCCCGCCCCTCACCCGACCGGGTGGCGTCGGGCCGCCGATCATCATGTGCCAAACTCATTCTGTTGCAGGGAAAAAGACCCTGACCCCTTTTTTTCATGTGTTTGGTGTCCTGTACCCATCAGAGAGAGGGAGGGGTGGGGAGGGGGGGCGGCGAGGTCCGATCAGGGTTAAATAAATAAATAAAGGTTGAAGAAGAAGAGAAATAAAGATATACAGATATTTTTGGGGAGTAATGTCATAAAGATGATGGACAAATTGGTGTGGAGGGTGGATAGAAGGAGGCTGATGAAGTTTTTAGTTTCACAACATTACCGTACAAACCTCACTGGCAGTGTTTCACATCTGTTACAGATGTGCCAGGCTATAGTATGTTTGGTAAGTATATTTCCAACTATCTGGTTTAAATGCTGAGTTTTACTTTTTGCATTAAAAGCCAGACTGGAAATAGTAGAATTCAAAACAAAAATCACAGTTTGCAAAATAGTTTCTACACTCTGCTGAGGTGTGTACGGTTCCAGCTCGTTCTCACTCCCAGGGCGCCAAACACCGATGCTTTGTCACAGCCGTCAGCGTTAGATACCGCTGCATAAGGCACCCTTTAGCGCTGGTATGCAACTCCCCGGGCTTTCCATTAACTACATCAGCGGGAACAGTTAATGCACAGAGAAAGTGCTGTGGTGACGTAGTTTAAAGAGCGAAAGAGACACACAAGGCGGACAAGAGGTGAGGTGGATGGGTCCAACACAGGCTGCTGTTCATGTCCCGTGTGTTACATTTCACTTTCACTTTACAATCAGCTGATCGTTAGCTAGTTAGTGTCCCGTTTTCACAATGTCCAGTCACATTTTCACTTTACAAACATAGTAGTTTTAAGCCCAACCATGTTGTTTTTTCCTAAACCTAACTATAGTGGTTTTATTGCCTAAACCTAAGCAAGTGTTCACAACATCCAGCATGTGTTTACTGCGCCAAAAAAGTGACGCCGACGGCCGTGACAAAGCATCAGTATGTGACGAGTTGGGATGAGAACGTGTTGTAGGTTCTGTATCAATACGGTGGATGATGATGGAAACAGATTTTTTTTCGCATTACCTTCTGCTTCTTTTTCTGTAGACGCAGCATCGGCATCTTGCTGCCGCTCGCAGATATACAGGAGATACTAGTAATGTTTGTACTTTTACTTCCTGAATGAGAATCGTTCCTATTGATGCAAGCCTTAACACAGGTCAGTTGAAACTGTACCATCACAAACCACCTGGCAGAGCTGGACTCAAGATACTTTTTTGAAAAAAGCATCTAGATTCATACTAAACTATCAGTTCCAAAGCCCCTGACATGGCATGTGAAATCAACAAAATAGGGGAAATACTGGATGTAGTAATAGGAATTGTGGAAATATGAAGGTTAACTAAAAGGGAAGAGGTGGGAGGACTGTGGCCAAAAAGAGAAGTTAAATGCAGTAGACGAGGCTGGTGAGTGAGGCTCCTACAAGCCTCACGTTATGTGCAATAAAAAAGTGGAGACAGAAGTACTGTATCTGGTAACTCTTAAAGCTAGAGCTGGTAATCTTTTCAAAAATATTTTTGCTATATATGTTGAAAATCGTTTTATATCCCGACAGCAATCAATAAATCAAATGCCCTGACAAAAAAGGGAAAAAAAGAAATCCGGTATCCGCGGCTGACTCAGGACTGTACACATGGGGTTTTTCAGTCGGATAATTTTTAACATCTAGCGTACTCTTGCTAGTTTCTTAAGATTACCAACCCTAGCTTTAATATTACAGCTCTGTTATGTTATCAGACTATTCTGTAACAGAATAAAATTAAGTAAATAAGCTGCTCTGTTCAGACTGTTGGGAAAAGGTTTAGGCAGATGAACAAGAGAAAGCCTTTGCTCAGTTTCCTGCTCATCCTGAAGTATTGTGTTTCTTACGGCACCGTTAATGTGAAAACTCAAATGATACAGGAGCTGTAATTTAAAATGTTGTATAGAACCTGAGTCAGAGAACAGAAACAACTGTAATTTGAGTTTTTATACCTATATGCAAATTTTTGCAATTCTTAATCGATGAAAAGGACACTTTGCATTGGCGTTTTAGCACAACTGTGAAACCCAAATGGATTTTACACAATGATGTTCCCACACTTGGTCACTAGAGAGTGCAAAAAATCCATGTTTTAGCACTATAAACATGGATTTGGTATTTAGTTAATGGAGTTTACAGGTGATGGAAGCAACATCCAGAGTGTGTTCTTCGAAATGTTTACATTATATGTCAGAATTGGTTAAAAAAAAAAAGCGCTGTATGGATTTGATATTGTGAGATGAGAGTTATTTTACTGGAGTGTTTTAAGGGCTCTTGGAATCGTCTTTGTGTGTCTCTCTGGTGGGATTTGTGTGTGTGCGTGTGAGCGTGTGCGTGATAATCTTGGGTCACAAATGTCATTAAATCCATATGAATTAATAAACATCCAAAGCTGTCTTGTCTGATTAAAAGCCGCTGCCTTTTGTCTTTTTTTGAGTGGATCACACACACGCTGCATTTCCCGTGCTTGTGCAGGAGCAGGTGTGTTGCACTATTGACTATAAACTGACTTTGCTTACATCACATCCCCCTATTCACCGTATTGTCGTCAACAGTTGGCTGTGGTGGTGACAACTCCTTTTACGCCCTTTCACTGCTTATCTTCCTGTTCCACTGCAGAGGCCAGAAAACAAGCTGATAACCTGCAGACCAGACAGCAAAATGACAAATGACTGTTTGATGATAAATGTGTCGTACAGGAAGGAATGACAGGTGTCTTATTTTTTGTTTGTTTTGGTTTAGCTTCACTGTGCAGAATGATGTATGTGCAGTGTTTTCACATTCATCTGCTGAAGAAAGTCACCTTATATCAAATTACGCCAATTAAAGTTCAATATGCAACTTGATCAAGTGTGACACCAGAAATCTCCGGTGCACACACGAACACTGAGAATGTTTTCAGAGAGGTAGGAGACATCTTGTTTCCAGCAGTTAAACTTTTAAAATGAAAAACATTTTCATTTTCATAGATTCTGGATTTTCCAATGAGGGGAAATCAGAATCAGAAATACTTTATTGATCCCCGGGGGGAAATGGGGATGTTACAGTTCCTCTTATATAGAAGCATAAAGAAATGTAAGAACATAGAAGTAAAGGAGTATGTAACATGTTAATTATGTACATAATGCTACAATATATAACACAATATATGTAGAGAAATATAAATAAATAATAAGAATAAAAAATAAAAAATATGTACAAATATGTGCATCAACAACATACACATACAATATATAACCACAGTGTAAATAAGCAAATACAAAATGCTGAGAAGTGGGATCTATTAAGTGTGTTAAATATAAATGAAAAAATAGTATAAATAAGAAATAAGAGTATTTCTCGAAATGCACGGTATAAATGCAGCATTAATGTCAGTATGAGTATTGCACAGTTGAATTATTGTACAATTTATTGTACAGTTTAATCTGATCTGTATTGAACATATTTTTTTTATTCATTTTTATTAGTATATAGTAAATAATTTAAGAAGTAAGTACAAAGCTCAAATGTTTGTATAAATTACATATCTCTTGTGCAAAGAGGATGATTATGCAATATGTATTCTGCTGTGACTAATGTCCTGTTAGTAAGACAATGCTAATATTTACCCCCAAAAAAGAAGACAAATATTCTTTTATAATAAATTTGATGATAATCCTAGAAAAATAAATGTAAATTTAGTAATAATAAACCTTGTATTGGTGTTTTTGTGAAGGATATGTAAAATATATTTTTTAATTAGACTAACAAAAAGGTTTTTAAAATAATTTGAATAACCTTTTTGTTCTACTGACTTCCTAAAAATATAGATAAATGTCCAAAATAAATAAATAAATTAAAGGCTACTTTTTTCTCCCCTTTTCTCTTTATTATACAAAATTAAAATACAAACCTTTAAGGCTTATTTCAGTCGTGAAAAACTTCAATACATGTTGATACAGTACACATAAAACAAAATAAAATAAAACATTTTCTTGCTTTAATAATAATAATAATAATAATAATAATAATGATAAAAAATAATAATAATAATAATAATAATGATAATAATAATAATGATAATACTACTACTACTACTACTACTAATAATAATAATAATAAAATCTTGAGTTCATTCTTCCATCTGTTGATATGGGGCTTAAACTTTAAATCCTTGCATCTATGAATAAAGTGTATAAATAAAGGCTACTTGTCTTATTTTGAAAGCGAAGAGCAGAATCCGGAAGTGATATTATTTTGAAGTCTAGACAGCCAACCTGCAGCCTCTCATTCTCCACAAACACATGTTGAAACGTCGCTCCGCCTCATTTTAAAGCTCAGTAACTTTTCATCAATGATTCACTCTCTCTGTTGAAGTCGACCTTCCTTCATGACCTGAAACTATTAAACTATAAACTGACCTCAGATCAGCTGCAGCTCCACCAACTGTCTGTCTGTTCAGAGTCTCCTGAGTCCTCAGAGCAGTCTGACCTCCTCTACCTGCACACAGGTGAGCTACCTGCACTCATCTCACTCTGAGAACCAGGATTATCTGCACAGCTCCTGTTTACTGCTGAATTATTTCATATTTTGGGGGATAAAACATGAGCCAGGACATTTATATATTCTCAATTTTCTCCTTAATCCACATTGTATTGTTGTTGTTTAGCTAATAAACTTGCTGGTATTGTGGTGCTGATATGAGTATAATTCTAACATTTGGTAAAACAGATAAAATACTTATTGAGTTCAGCCTATAATGACCTCAGGTTATTGATCTGCTGTGATAACACTATTAGTCCATGCAGAGTTCAGGCTGGTCTTTGATTCTGCTTATTCAGATCACAAACTTATTTAATAGGCTGATTAATTACATTTTTTCCTTTTTCTTTAGTAAAAAGCCTAAATAGTAAACTAAATAATGAGTTTATATTTTACTTGTGGTATCTATCTCCTGCAATATTTATTGTGGGCATACTTGTAGAATATTCCTGAAAAAGTCTAAATGATTTTGGGTTTTTTTTCTGTTGAGGTTTCAAGTTTGTAAAAGAAAACTTGTCTTATTTGATGCATTTTGGCAGATTTTTAGAGTTTTGGTGATTCAGAGTTTACTCCTTCTGAGGAACGCACATCAGGATGTTTTCCTTGAGTGTTGTTGGCAAAAAAATGATAGCTTTATTTGCTTGTGGAAGATGATAATGAGGTCTCAGATTAATAATTAATTGATTGATTGATATTGACTTCAGTCTATTCAGGAAGTGGATTTTATTTTATTTTATCTTGCAGACAAAATGAGAATGTTTAGCTTTTTCTATTCACATTGTTAATTGAATTACATCTTTGCCCTGTTTCCTGTTCAATATGTCAATCACGTGTTTTCTTCATGTAGATATGAATGTGCAAAAACTGCCATAAACATGAATACAACTTGGAAAAATTGACAATTTCAAATAATATAAATGATGCACTGCAGACTGTGATTACTTAATTAATGGGAGTATTCTCTATAATAATAATAATAATAATAATAATAATAATAATATAATAATAATAATATTTATATTGCACTTTTCAAAACAGATGTAACAAAGTGCTTCCCAAAACAATAAAATCAGATAAATAAAGTAAACTGTTTAAATTCTGTAAGTTCTGTTAAAAAAACAGAACATCACAGAACAAATCAATAATAATAAAGTAGTAAAGTGGTAGAACAAGGTGATAAAAAAAAAATATATATATACATAAATGTGTATAAAAATATACATGCATACACAAACAGATACATACATAGTATACCCATACACACATTCTCTGCACACATGCTTCACTACACATATGCACATTGAAACGCATGTACATATACAGACATAGAATACTGGGACCTTATAAGAATGCTATCCCAAAAGTGTTTTAAAAGTGGAAACAGATTTAGATGATCGTATCTCTACAGGAAGTGCATTTCAGAGTTTGGGAGCCCCGACAGTAAAATCCTGATCACCTCTAGTCACAAAATTGGACCTGAGAAGAGCAAGAAGCAGCTGATTAGATGATCTCAGACAGCGTAGTGAATATCTTTGAGTTGGGGACAAAACATTTGAGGATGTCATCTATGGCTTTGGGAAACACTGATTTTTCCCCATTTACTGACATTTTATAAACCAAACAACTAATCAATTAATCAACAGATTAATCGACTATGAAAATAATCGTCAGGCGCAGCCCTAGTTAAGTCCAGAATGGGACTCAGTCAGTGTTAGATCGTGCTTTTTGGCCTCTGAGTTCAAACTTAAGATTCTTATATTTGTTTTTAAATCTGCTATTTTGACATTGACAGTTCTCCAGATAGTTATTAAACTTCTAATCTCATTAGTATGAGTGTTTTTCAGTAGATACAACACCGCTAATTTGATCACCGTTTAGTCTGGGAATCACAACTTCTATAAAATCACAGTAAATACAATCTGATAGAAACATTGTTGGCAAACTTAAATGTCAAATTTGGCTCCTCCAGCATCTTTATAGATAAACAGGCCTGGAGCTCCTGAGGGAAGAATAAACTGGAATAATTGGGATTTTTTTTTTCATTTCTATGTGTGTGTGTGAGACCTTTGTCATCTCGTATGTTTTGACAGATATGAGACAACAATATTTACCATGTAAACGTGCTCACTGATACAGTCCCTACAAACACAAACACAGAATATATACACAATGTCCCTCTTTGTGTTTCTGTTTTTCATTATAAACCAGAACTACCAGCTCCTCTGGATCCTCAGGTTGTCACACTGAGGTCAGCAGGAGATTAGGACACACACACAAACACACACACACACACACACAAACACACACACACACACACACACACACACACACACACACACACACACACTCTGAGTCCGGGCTCCTGAGAGGAAATCTTATCTGGTGGAGGAAGTATTCAGATCCTTTAGTAAAAGTGCTGAAACCACACTGCAGTAATACTGTGCTACAGGTAAAAGTCCTGCATTAAAAATGTTAGGTAAAAGTATGTAAGTACAATCAGGAAAATGCACTTAAAGTATTAAAAGTACTGAATGCAGAAACATGTCCCCTTTGACTGTTATACTGTACTATTATATATATATATCATAACATTGATTTAGGTGCAAAAGCAGCAAAATCATAACATTTTCTGTCAATTAATTGATAATAAGTTAATAGACTAGTTGCATGAAAAGATAATACTCAAGTAAAGTACAAGTACCTAAAATCTGTACTTAAGTAGAGTACTTGAATAAGAGTACTTCAGTTGCATCCTGGTCAGCTGCTGACCTCATGTAAAAGTATAAGTAGTAAAAGTACTGATACCACGCTGTAGAAATACTCTGCTACAAGTTAAAGTCCTGCATTGAAAATGTAACTTGAGTAAAAGTACGTAAGGATAATCAGGAAAATGCACTTAAAGTATTAAAAGTAAAAGTACTCAATGCAAAAAAAAGATTGTTATACAGTAGTATTATATATGTTATAATTAGATAGATTAAAAATAATTAAAAGGAAAAGCAGCACATTTGTGAAGCCGGAACCATGAAATGATTTTGCTTAAAAATCACGTAAACAATCAAAAATAGCAACACGTTCTCATCCCGACTCGTGACATATACCGCCACTTGACGTCACTTTAGGTTTAGGTGACAAAACCACTGTAGTTTGTACAGTGAAAATGAAACTGAACGTTGTGAACATGTGACACAAACACACTGTTACTGATTGTAACGTGACGTACGGGACACGAATAGCGGTCTCCTGGATGAAAGCCTTGTGTTGTTGGTCCGCCCAGTGTGCGTCTTTTAGCTCTTTAAACCACGTCACCACACCCCCGGCACACTTTTTCTGAGGGTTTACTGTTGCCGCGGATGAGTTTACATTGTAGTTAATGGCGCTAAAGGGGTGCCTTGTGCGGCGGTATTGAACGCCAACAGCCGTGACAAAGCGTCAGTATTTGACGCCCTGGGAATGAGAACGGGCTGAAAATAATTGTTAATTTCTGTCAATTGATTAATAAGTTAATCGACTAATCGTTTCAGCTTTACATTTTCACATGTTTGTAAAGTAACTAAAGCTGTCAAATAATTGTAGTGGAGTAAAAAGTACAATTCCCTTTGAGATGTACTGGTGTAGAAGTATAAAGTGGCATTAAAAGAAAGTACCTAAAATCTGTATTTAAGTAGAGTACTTGAATAAATGTACTTCAGTTGCATCCTGCTCAGCTGCTGACCTCATGACCCTCAACGTCTCCTCTCACAGGTCTGTCAGACACTGATGCTGGATCAGTGGGAGTGGAATGGATAATGGCCATGGCCAACTGTAATGTGAGTGTATTTTATGTTTGCCTTATTTCACTGTGAGCCATGTGACAGGGGATCTGCCTGCAGCCCGTGCAGCTTTAACTCTATTTTTGTTGAACAAATGTCTTTGAGCAGATTATTATTATTATGAGCAAAACATCCAGGTGATCAAATTCCTCCATGCATTAAATATCAAACGGATAACAGTGGGATCTTTTCATCTGAAATCATGCAATATGAGGCAATGTGACTCAGATCCTCGTGTGTTTTTATCTTCAGGCTGAATATTCTTTCCATTTTCGGTGCCACTGTTTGACAATCATGCCATTAATCGTGATTTAATAGGCTATTTTAATCAACTGAGGGCCCTAATTTTGAGTGATGGTGCAAGTGAATGAAGACAAATTAATGCAAAGTGTAGTCTTCTTTCTTTTGTTGACTTGTTTTGTGTTTATTTGTCCTCCAGCTGCGGTCACCATCCTCCTCTCCTCATGATGACGTCAACCTGGGACCTTCAGCAAACCCACAGTCAGTAGCTCTGCTCTCACTAACCAGCATGTGTTTATAGTTTCTCCATTTTCTCCATTTAAGGGCACCCTAGAGGGCACATTATCATGTTTTATCCACTGAAAGGGCACCCAAGAGGGTACTTTATCGTGTTTTCTCCATTTAAGGGCACCCAAGTGGGCACATTATCATGTTTTCTCCACTGGAAGGGCCAACAAGACAGTGTTTTATCATGTTTTATCTACTATAGGAGCATCCAAGTGGGCACATTATCATGTTTTCTCCACTGGGAGGACACCTAAGAAAGCACTTTATCATGTTTTATCTACCATAGGGGCATCTAAGAGGGCACTTTTGCTGCCTTTTTTTTTAACATCGTGGCACCGAGTCCACCAGTGCTGTCTTTGCTAAAAGTGTATTTTCAGTGACCTGGATCAGATATTTTCTGAAAATATTTAGACTTGATTCAGTAAAAATCCCACAAACAGAATCTGTAATGATTTATATACTTTATTCTGTATTTTATGTATGAAAATGCAGATTCCTAAAGAGAAAGGACCCTGTTGAGAGTGAACAAAGTACTGTTTGTTTTTTGCCGGTAGCTTTCCTACCATTTGTAAGCGATTACAAACATAGTGCTTCAGAGGTTATTATGTAATTTTGTCAAACATTTAATGGACTACCGTCGGTCTTGTTTCAGTGCCAGGCCCACTGACTTTGACTTCTTGGCCGTCATTGGCAAAGGGACCTTTGGAAAGGTAACTCTGAAACAATTACTTATTTATCTATCTATCTATCTATTTATTGTGGAATATATCTTGTGTTTTTCTTTCGGCAGTTTCCTTATTGCAACTCAGTGATGTCACATATCCACCAGCAGTGAGAGTGGAGATTAAGTGATACTCTCAATTAACAGCAGCTACTCTATTATTCTGAACTTTTTAGACAGACGAGAGAGAGAGAAAGAGAGATAGTGAGCTGTTGCTGACTTTGCAGACAGGCCAGAGAGAGTCTACCTGCTGACGACTGTCTGATCAAAATGTGCTGCCTGCTTCATGAATCATTAACTTTACAGTTAACCTGAACATCATCCAGTCAATGGAACAGCAAAATACTAGAAAATAAAACGGCACCAGAGGCGTGTTTCACATAAAGAATACAACAAACGCTTAATGTGTTTACTTTTCTTTTGTCGGCAGGATTTTACTTCTACATAAAAATGTCAATAAGGTTTTTGTTAGCCACAGGTCGATGAGAGATCTTGTATCAACACACTTCTCAGATTACTCAGTCTCATCTGTTTCCACCGATCACGTATCTGTGTTGTGTTCTCAGAGGGGTTTGATGTAAATGTCGTGACAGCGGCGTGTCGAGATGGCGGCGCCGTCTGTTTACTAAACAAAGCACTGACAAACAAACCTCCATGCAGGTGCTGCTCGCCAAGCTCAAAGCCGACAGCAAATTCTACGCCGTCAAAGTGCTGCAGAAGAAAGTCATACTCAAGAAGAAAGAGGTGGGTTTCTGATGTCCCAGTGTTAAAGCTGCTTTTCCAGCTGATCCTCTCTGGCTTCATCATTTCTTTCTAGTCCCCTAAGTCCTTCATGAACCCAGCCTAACACAAACCAAACGTAACGCTTGAAACCTCCATCTTAAAAATGATAAAGGAGACCCTTACCAAATAGAAGTTTATTCAAGTGTGCTATTAGTATACTTAAAATACGAGAGTATACTTTCAGTTTAGTTTTTATGTACTTATCAGAGATAAACTTAAGTATACTTAGCTTATACAGACAAGTATACAAAAAAGTCTAAGCATACTAAGCTTATACAGACAAGTATACAGAAAAGTCTAAGTATACTTAACTTATGCAGACATGTATACGGAAAAGTCTAAGTATACTTGGCTTATACTTGTACTTAATGTTTTTATGGAGATATAATTAAGAAAAGCATAATTAAGTATTCTTGCCTTATAGGCCTACAGAAAGGTATACTTGGCTTGTAGTTGTGCTTTCTTTTTGATAGAGTAGCCTATTAAAGTGTGTGAGAGTTCGTAAACGAATGTTTTGATATGAATTTACTTCAATTCATCAAGAATGTTCTACATTTTTGGATTCTCCGATTACCGTGGAGGCATGTGAGAAAAATTGATTTATTTATTTTATCATCACAAAACATCAAATCAAATAGCAAAAGGAGCAAGTCTCTTTGTGTAATACATAAATCATTGGCTATGTACTGTAAGTTTAAGTATACAAAGTGTACTCTCATAAACTAAAAAGTGGCCTACAAGTATATAACTATTAAACTAACATTATACCTATTCAATTGTAGTACAGTTCACAGTATAGTTGCAGTACAAAATACAACTTAGATATAAACTAGTTGTGTACTTAAAGTTTACTGTTCTTACACTGAAAGTACACTTAAAAGTATACTTTTATAAACTAAAAAGTGGGCCAATTTAGTTCCATGAATTATCGAATTAGTACACTACTAGTATACTGCTAGTACGTTGATATTAGTATACTTACTACATAGAGTATACTTCGGGGATATTTACTTGAACTTTATTTAAGTATGCTTCATAAAATAAACTTCAAGTATACTTATTTTTCGTAAGGGGATGCACGCCGGTTTTTATTCAAATTCCCTCAGAGCAAAATATTTAAAAAATAAGACTATAATGCTGCCTTTAAACATATGAACTGATGCAAACTTATCAACTGCAATGTACTGTATGTATATTATGTCTTAAGTGATTAAGCTGACCTAATTTTAATTACACACAGTACTCTGATGTGCCACACTAAAGTAGATGAAGGTGGAAAAATTGCTCAATGAGCCAAGAGGAAAGTGTGTGAAAGTGTGTGTGTGAGTGTTATTAGTAAACAGTGTTTTGACCCGGCAACGCAATCTGAATCTTATCTAATCTACAGCTTGTTCTGTACAAAGGACAGCTTTTACAACTCCCAGAAAATCAACTGAGCCACTTCTGTGTTTGTCTGACAACACCACGAGAATATCTGATCAAACACGCTTTGTCCTCCTTTCACTCGTTTCCTTCTGCTGAAGAGGAAGTGTTGAGTGTTTGTTAGAAAATACGGGATTGGTCTGTTTTATTCTTCTCTTTTAGTCTTTCTGTAACTTTAAACTTAAATTTATACATCTGACGTCTAAGTCCTAAAAAACAGTTGAATATGGTGACCTTTCCCTCATTAACTAAGATTGTTTTTTTCCCTCAGAGAGGAAAAGACTCTGAAACAGTTTTTAGACAATTATTACACACTTAAACTCTGAAACCCAGTCAAATATTTTCAATCCAGTAGTTGAGACTTTTGTGATACATGTTACCTGTAAATCAAGAATTAAGTTTAAAAAAACATTATTGAACAATGAAATTAAGTAAGTAATACATTGTGCAAAAAGCTTTTATGTAGTGTGGAACCTCCACATTTTTGATATTGTGATATTATTGTTACTATTAATATTATTATTATTATTATTATTAATATTATTATTTATTTTTTTAAGATATTAAACTAGAAAAGGCAACAATTTCTGGAGAAAATTAAAGTGTGCTCACTTACACCCAAACTATATATTATATAATTGATATTAATAGTTTTTTTTAAAGCAAGAAATAAAGATAGAAATAAAACTTTTAAACTGCAGACATTCAATCAACTGACTATATCTACTGCATACTTCTACTGAACAGCTAAAATAAATTGAACCGTGCCCCACAAACATGAATTAATACACTTGAGTACACAGTGGTTTTGTTTAGAGAAATGTGTTTTCTGTATAATTTGGTGTATTTGTGGGGTTTTGATCTAATGTTGTCATCACCGTCTCGATCTGACGTCTTCTCTCTTCAGCAAAAGAACATCATGGCAGAGAGAAATGTGCTGCTGAAGAGTCTGAAACATCCTTTTCTGGTTCGGCTCCACTACTCCTTCCAGACCCCAGAGAAGCTCTACTTTGTCCTCGACTATGTGAATGGGGGAGAGGTACGTTTTCTTAAACTAAATAAATACATTCATGAACATAGAATACTTTCTTTTCATTGGACATGGTCAGAAATAGACTTTGGCGTGGAGTTAATATCATCGTTTCCAAAAGAAAACAATGAAAACAGATTACCGTATTTCCTCAAATAAAAACCGGGGTCTTTATTTACCTCAACAGAAAATAACAGGCTTTTATTTGAAACAAGCTTGTATTGGATGCAGGCCTTTATTTCTAAGTCCCTCTGTTTGATATAATTGGTCATATTTTAGTACAATGCCTCGTTCCTTTTTGCCCTGTTAAAATTACTACATTACGTTGTTAATACAAACTCAACACTTCTTGTAACTGTTCAAGTCTTCTAGCACTTGTACTTGTACGTTACTACAAACTACAGTAAGCTGAGACACACATACAGATGAGTACATTAATCCAGATCAACAAAGTGTTGAAAATAGCATGATTACTGTTATATTGTTGAATTTATTGAATTTAAACGTTAGAAATGTACATTACGCTTAACTGGCATGCACATTATATGACCACCAGGAGCACCAGGAGTTTATCTACACTTATTTTTTCCCCGGCTTTAATTTTAGAGCCGGCCTTTATTTTATTTTAGTCGATCACGCCCCCGGCCATTATCAGATGCCCGGCGTTTAATTGATTACCAGTTTTTATTTGAGGAAATAGGGAGTGTTTTTTATGCCATAAAGTTAAAGGTGATATGCTGGCTGTTTTGGTGGAAATTTTCTGAGTCATTTCTGAACTTAGCTGAATCTTAGTTATCGTGTTAATTTTCAGGTAGTAGATGTTTCCTATAATAAAAGCCATTATCAACACTTTGTAGACTTTATAATGTGAGTGTGTCATATAGTTATATTTCCTGGTTTATGACACAAACGGCTTTGACTGTACACGGATCAATTAGTAACATCCTGATAGACAGGAAGCAACAGGATCTTTATTTTAAGAGACGTTATTAGTGGCAGTACTGCTATCATCAGAGAGATGCTACTAACTTTCTCACTTATAGTCTCATTTGTGTATCTGTATAACTGTACTAAACTGTACTACTACTACTAATCTTTCTCTCTCTTTCTCTCTTTTTCTGTAGTTGTTCTTCCACCTGCAGAGAGAGAGGTGTTTCTCAGAGGCCAGAGCGAGGTTCTACACAGCCGAGGTAGCGAGCGCCATCGGATATCTTCACTCTCTCAACATCGTTTACAGGTCAGAACCGACAGACATTTATTAATATAGCCTTCTGAGTTGGCCTGAATCATTATCTGTTACACCCACACCGTAGAGGCTCTTGTTGTAAAAATACAAAATGATTCACAAATGATCTATTTTTGCTTTCCATCATGATAATCTGCTCGTTCTTGTCCGTTGCAGAGATCTGAAGCCAGAGAATATTCTCTTAGACTCCCAGGTGAGTCCGATTCCACACAAACTTCAACTCCTCCATATGTTTTAGTCTTTATTGCAATCAATTTAAAGGAACAGTATGTAACATTTTGGGGGATCTATTAGCAGAAATGGAATATAATATTCATAACTATGTTTTCATTAGTGTATAATCACCTGGAACTAAGAATCGTTGTGTTTATAACTGAAAATGTAAATATAAGTTGTGGTTTGTGTGCAGGGTCATGTGGTGCTGACAGATTTTGGTTTGTGCAAAGAAGGTGTAGAGCCGGAGGGAACCACCTCGACTTTCTGTGGGACTCCAGAAGTGAGTAAAAAATATTAAATTAACATTACATTTTTTTACTGAATCCTAGTTAGAAAAGACACTTGTAGAAAAAGGATTTGCCCATGGCCTGTGTTTCTGTCTGTCTCTCTGTCTGCAGTACTTGGCACCAGAAGTTCTTCGTAAGGAAGCATATGACAGGACGGTGGACTGGTGGTGTCTGGGTGCAGTGCTCTATGAGATGATCTATAGCCTGGTATGTGTGTTTGTGTGTGGCTGCTTTGTACATTATCCCTTACAGTATACAGTATATACAGTATATATATATATACTGTATGTATATATAATGTTAAATTGCATTGTATCATTTAATACTAATGATGTTGTACCCATCCCGCCTCTTCAGCCTCCGTTCTACAGCCGTGACGTCGGTGAAATGTATGACGGGATCCTTCACACGCCGCTGTCCCTGCCTCCAGGGAAGTCTGATGCCGTCTCCTCTCTGCTGGTGGGTCTCCTGCAGAAGGACCAGCACAGACGCCTCGGGGCCATCGCCGACTTTGTGAGTGTGTCTTTCATCTGTTGCTACACATTAAAACAGATGGTTTCCCAGACAAGAAATAAGCCCAGTCTTAGACGAAGGATGATCAAAGGACTATCCTTCTTTAAAGGGGTTTGGACCTTTTGTGAGAACAGATCTGCACCCAGTCCCTCTGAGAAAATTTACCAAGATGACATCACCTTCATTCTTTCTTTCTCATAGTTAAAAACAGTATAATAATTGCACAAATCTCTATTGGAGTGCCAGTTTGTCCTCATAAATGTGTCTGAATTCTTAATAGGAGGAATGGAAAATGCCAGCATAACTATAAACATTAAATGTGTCATCTTTCTTTTATTTACAGTTAGAAATAAAGAACCACATCTTTTTCTCTCCAATCAACTGGGACGACCTTGACCACAAGAGAATCACTCCTCCTTACAA
>CAKALU010003616.1:11182-42334 GCA_916700995.1 Hozukius guyotensis | reverse complement strand
GGTTCTTGGTCACATACGAGTCCTTCTTGGCCTTCCGCTTGTCGATCACCTTCACCGCCACCTGGAGAAAATCGAGACAGGAGAGAGAGAGAGAGAGATAAGAGATGCGGAACTAATTTAAGGCAAAGCACATGACTTGGCAGCTAAGGCTTGGCTCTTGCTGCACGTGATATTGTGAATTACACCCACGGAGAGTAGCTTGGAGAGTTTCCAGAGAGTTGTAGTGTAACAGGTGACAAGCTGCTCGGTCTCCATTGCATTGGTATATAACTCGACACTCCCTGTCACAGCTGCTCCCAATGTGGGGCAACCCAGGCGCTATAGGGCCCCGAGGCTGCAGGAGGGGGAGGTATATGTGTGTGTGTGTGTGTGTGTTGGAGAGGTTACTGAACCATCATAAACTAGGGGAAAAGCAAATGTTACCCTATCTGCTGAGAAGGCACCACGGCCAAATGGACAGTTGATATTCCCCCCATTTGCCACAGAGTTTAGTCGCAGCTAAACACACACGAGGGGCGGCGACAAATGTAGAAAGGAGACCGAGGAAAGATGCAGATTCAACAGGCAGATGTGTTAAGTTTTTTTGTCTTTAATTACTCATCCCAGCGTCTTCTTTCTATGTTTCTCCACCCTTGTTGTGTCATTGGAGAAGAAACCCCGCAGTCTCCTCATAAAAAAGCCACAGAACATGTCCTTTACGACAAACACTTCCCCCTCTGTGGCTAATTACATTCAATAACGTACCCCATCTACTCTATTTCATCCTTCGCCCGTGTCTCCTTGTGTCCCGTCTAGACTTGAGTTCAAGAGCATGGCGACCATACACAGCAAATCATCTCAAGGAGAGCCCACCGACATGGAAAGGCATGACCGGGCGAAGCTAATCACCATATCCATTAATGAAATGGTGGAGGGCCAAAGTGGTTGTGTGTGTGTGTGCGTCTCTTCTCTTTCTTCTGTCCTTCAGTGTCGTCTTTATTTTATACTTTCGTCCTTTCATCTCTGATAATTGATTCACCTCTTTTACAGCTGCTAATTAAACCTGGCTGAATGTGTGTGTGTCACCATACAGTAATAGATGGCCTGTGTTTACGCCAGGCTGTGTGGATAAGAGAAGGGGTGTAGGGTATGTATGGGCGGGTGGGGCACTGTATTTACAGTAGGCTAGTCTATATGTAGAGACAGGGGGGTGGGGATATAGAGGGGGAGGGGTGTGCCCAGCCCAGCCAGGGGGCTTCTGGGGGATTCAGTTGTTTATCAGGCGCCCCTCAGACAGAAAAGGGGGGAGGTGGGGACTATGGAGGGGAAAGTGGGTTACAGACATCAAAAACACATGCATATGACCTCCCCAGCCCACTGGGCATCACAGCATCCCTCACCTCTCCTCACTTTCATAAACACACACTCTCATCCCTGCATCCACACTGACTTTCTAGTGATGCTAAAAAAAGCATCCCGTACTGTATTTCCCTTTACCCCCGGCTACCCCTTTCTTTTACTGGAATAAACTCACTACCCTCCCAGCTCCCTCCCTCCCAGCGCCTGCCTGTTGGACCCTGAATGAGAGTGTGTGTAAAAGAGAGGGAGAGCATGTGCTGTGTTGTGTGATTGCCAGCGTTTGCATCATCCTCAACAAAGAGAGGAGTGAGGGGAGAAGGAAAGAGGAGAGGAGATAGAGAGGGGCGCTTTCTTTTCTCCTCACAGCAACAGAACGGGAGGAGGGGGGGGGGGGCACAGGATGAGCTAATATTTAATATGCTTTAATTATAATATGCTAAATGTGAATTTAGGGTGACCAATATATATAAACACATGGGTTTACATGTATAGGGACACATAAAGGAAAAAGGGGGGTACTTTGTTTTCTAATATGCAAATCTCACTGGATGCCCCTCAACACAGCCTGGAGAGACAAAGGCAACCAGTGGCCCAATGGTGGGCCATATAAAAAGCCCTGTGCTGGCGGAATCCTAATGAGGCTGAAGCCCATTTATCAACGACATCATTTCATATGCAAGTAGCAGCTCTGCTCTCTCATAGGCCGGACGGTTTTTCCCTCTCTGTCCCTATCACGGGCTTGCGCGCCCACAAAGGTGATATCACCACCGCCACCACCACCAGCAGACAAAGAAGGAAGACACACAGAGCACACAACTAGTTACCCAACACATGTTAAGACAGGCAGCTCTCTCTCACACACAATAAAAGTAAATATTGTCACTTGGTGCTTGGCTAGAAAACAAGTCCTGCTGTGCATATGGCTGAGTTCAACAGCTGCTGGTGCCTGCATGAGCTCATTAACACAGAGCCTCCCATTGCCAAACAGGGCTGAGCACTTTCTCAGAGAGAGAGCTATAAAGACTGATTAGGTGAAACAAAATCATACTGTATGGTTGAACTGTCAATATAAACAGGTGAGGGTTTTTTTCTTGGCTGGCATGCAGGCATGTGACAGCTGATACTGTCCACTGAAATTACATTTGAAACCAGATCACCCCATGCTGCATGCCACTCTTAAATGTTAAAAGATTATCTAAAAGATCTTAAAAGAAAAAAAAAGTTTTTTGTCACAAAAGTTGTTTTTTGAAGTGCAAGAAATCACTAAATTAACCTTAATTCTGATGGCATGTGATAGGATCCCAAGATGCATATAGAGCCAAGGAATACAAAATGTATTACACACAATTTAATTTCCATTTAGCAATCTTACCTTTTCCCCAGTCATCGCATGGAGACCTTCTCTAACTTTGGCGAAGGATCCTTCTCCCAGCTTCCTCCCGATCAGATAGTTCCCGACCCGTTTGGTGTGGTAAAAGTTCTTGAGGATGTCCGCGGCAGGACTGCATAGAGAGGCCGGCAGCACGCTGTCACTCCCGGCACTGTTTGTTGGGCTTTTACCCTCATATAAACCGTGGTTGTTGTCTACCACCATGTCTGCAACTGGCATCACAAGCTCCCTTGTCAAAAAGATATCCCCGTTTTAACAAGGGAAGGAAATTACTGCAGCTCTCCCACCGCAATAGGCGGGTATTAAACGCTTAACGTGCCTGCGTCTTTGCCCCTAATAACAAATTAAGGGAACCGGAGCTTTGCGCCACCTGTTCAGCCTCAAAGCATCCAGTGCGCGCACTCAGCAGATTCCGAGACACGTCTTGATATGATGAGCAGCTTAGATTGAAAACGACGCAGGTAATCATGGGAAAGTTATTAACTGACGCAACCTGTCTTAATACTTGTGAGGGTTTAAAAAAAAGTCAGAGGCAGGCTCTTTTACGCAGCGTCCCTGAACGTCTCCAGTATAAGTCTGTGCTCAGGCAGCGTGTTGTTCAGTTTGAACTGACTTTACCGGTCATATGGGTGGGCGTTTCTTAGTGTGAGGGTGAAAAACACACGCACACACACACACACACATACATGCACAGCCCCTCACACTGTGGTGGTGGTAGCCGGGGTGATTTTCAATCCAATCAGCGCAGGTTGGGCGGAGCACATGTGAGAACAAGGAGGCATGGTGCGCTCAGATTGTACACGGCTATGAACAAAGAGTATATTTGTGTGTGTTTGTAACACTGTCACTACAATTTTTTAAATATTTTATTGTAATTCCTGCAAACATGTATTTTTGGCTGTCTGCATCATTGTGTTGTCAGGTTTATTTGGGTAGAATTGTGCGTAACGGATCCAAATGTTGACACCATGTGCTGTGGCACCACGCAGCCTATACAATTCCTTAATTACACTGGCATGCAGCCTACAATTCCTTACTGGCGTAGAGGTGTAGGCTACACACATGGCTAGTGGAATAAAAATGATCATAAATATGTCTGTGAAAAATGGTCAATTGTATTGTCAGGTTTATTTGGGTAGAATTGTGCGTAAGGGATCCAAATGTTGACACCATGTGCTGTAGCACCACGCAGCCTATACAGTTCCTTAATTTCACTGGCATAGAGGTGTAGGCTACACACACATGGCTAGTGGAATACAAATTATCATAAATATGTCTGTGTGAAATGGTCAATTGTATTGTCAGGTTTATTTGGGTAGAATTGTGCGTAAAAGGGATCCAAATGTTGACACCATGTGCGGTGGCACCATGCAGCCTATACAATTCCTTACTGGCATAGAGGTGTAGGCTACACACACATGGCTAGTGGAATAAAAATTATCATAAATATGTCTGTGAGAAATGGTCAATTGTATTGTCAGGTTTATTTGGGTAGAATTGCGCGTTAAAGGGATCCAAATGTTGTCACCATGTGCTGTGGCACCACACAGCCCTACAATTCCTTAATTAAACTGGCATAGAGGTGTAGGCTACACACACATGGCTAGAGGAATAAAAATGATCATAAATATGTCTGTGAGAAATTGTCAGTTTTAAAGGACGCGCCATCATCTATCCAGTGCCATTTTTGTACGTGTTGTTGGTTGTTGCTGAACTTGGAGTTCTGCCAACAATTGAAAGTTGTACTCCACAGTACACCAGCAGCAGACAAAGAAGCATTTGCCTTTTTTTTTTCTCAGGCTCGCTCATTGAGGTGTTCACTGGCCTAATTAACATGGTGTTCATCATCACTCATTCAGGGGAGGACACCTGCTGGGAGGGGCAACAGTTTGAGACACATTTTTTTTTCCTGTATTTGCCTTCAGCTCAGGTTAATCTGAACCAATATGATCATATTATGTTTTTTCCTGCAGGGGCCGAACAAAATAACAGAAACACCTGGTAATTTAATGAAATCCAAAAGAATAGCCCTGCAATAACTATACTGCACAATGTGAAGCATATGTTGTTTTTTTGAGTCTTCGTCAGAGGTGTTGATTCAAATCTGTGGTGTTACTGCATCAGATTTAATTGTACAGCCTATACAGGTGTGCTCTGTTGTGTTCATTCCTTGTATGGATTCCTAGAAGGAGTGAGAAAAATACATCTGCACATGCAGTTTGACTTGCCTGCTGGACCATGCTTTCTAGACACCAAACCAGACACCCAGACATGGAACTAAAAGTATAAGTATACCACCATCTATTGGAGGCATTTTGTACTACAAGAACATACAGCCAGTCCTACTACTAAAGACATGTGTGAACCTGCAGTCTTGCTGAACTTTCATCCTTCATTTTCAGTCATTCTTTGACTTAAAGTAAGTAGTCTGTAGATTAGTCTTTGGAGTTTAACAGTATCCTGTAAAATAAAGATACTTGGAACCATCCATGAAGGTGATCTGTTGTAGGGATGCACCAATCCAACTATTTCAGTCCCGATACCAACAGCGATACCGAGTACCGATCTGATGCCAGTGTTTTATTAATAAGCTGTATGCCTCACTGTGTGGAAGTGACTGGGATCATAAGGCAACATCAGGCTTGAATTAAACATTGCTTTCCTAACTTTGTAAAAAAAATGTGACCAATAAATACATAGATATACATTTATTTAATTGTTATTTATTATTAAAATAATAAATTCTGCACCTGCAACTTGGTAAAAAATCGTCAAATGTTGCACGTGTTGCATCACACCACTATCAAAGTGATTATTTCACTGATACTCCTTAAATTTGTGACTTGGAAAACTTTAAAGGTAGATGTTGTATTTTGCTCAGTCTTCATCTTAGAAACATCCGGTGATGATGACAAAACTAGGCTATTAGGAATTGCTACTTTTAATTGTGTAGCACAGTAATAAAAATAATTAGGGCTGTCAAAGTGAACGTGTTAACGCAAATTCGTTTTAACGCCACTAATTTCTTTAATGCGTTAACGCAACATGCGATTTTTAGGTTGTAGCGGGCTCAGTTTTAGAGATAAAGTGAAGATACTGGCATCATATGAAACTAGAAAAATTTTAAGGAATGTTAGGTCATACTACTTTGTCGGGAAGGAGGCTAAATAACGCTACGTACTTACGCTAAATTTTGGCGAGGAAAAACTGGCATGGCCATTTTCAAAGGAGTCCCTTGACCTTCGACCTCAAGATATGTAAATGAAAATGGGTTCTATGTGTAGCCACGAGTCTCCCCTTTACAGACATGCCCAAGGTTTACACTTGAATTGTAATTCCTGTTAATTTTGTTGTTGTTGGTGTACGATTTTTTATTTTAATAATAAATAACAAATAAATAAATTTATATTCATGTATTTATTGGTCACATTTTGTTTTACAAAGTTAGGAAAGCAATGTTTAAGTCAAGCCTGATGTTTCTTTACACATAAAGGAATGATTACTTCCACACAGTGAGGCATACAGCTTATTTATCAAACACTGGTAACAGATCGGTACTCGGTATCAGCCGACACCCAAAGCCCAGGTATCACTATTGGTATCGGGACTGAAAATGTGGGATCAGTGCATCCCTAAATCACATGCAGTTTGGGGTCAAGTCATAGTCAAGTCAGCACACTGACACACTGACAGCTGTTGTTGCCTGTTGGGCTTCAGTTTGCCATTTTATGATTTGAGCATATTTTTTTTATGCTAAATAAAATTTGATTTAATGCCACTAATTTCTTTAATCGACTTGCGATTTTTAGGTTGTATCGGGCTCATGTTCGTAAAGGAGGTTAAATAACGCTCCAAACTTACCCTAAATTTTGGTGAGGAAAAATTGTCATGTCTATTTTCAAAGGGGTCCTTTGACCTCTGACCTCAAGATATGTGAATGAAAATGGGTTGTATGGGTACCCACGAGTCTCCCCTTTACAGACATGCCCAGTTTATGATAATCACATGCAGTTTGGGGCAAGTCATAGTCAAGTCAGCACACTGACACAGCCTGTTGGGCTGCAGTTTGGCATGTTATGATTTGAGCATATTTTTTTTATGCTAAATGCAGTACCTGTGAGGGTTTCTGGAAAATATTTGTCTTTGTTTTGTGTTGTTAATTGATTTCCAATAATAAATATATACATACATTTGCATAAAGCAAGCATATTCCCATGTTGATACGAGTATTAAATACTTGACAAATCTCCCTTTAAGGTACATTTTTTAAGAGATAATGTGCGATTCATTTGCGATTAATCACGATTAAATATTTTAATCGATTGACAGCCCTAAAAAAGTATAATTCCAGTCTTCAACTTGGTTTCATGATTTAATCTGGGGGTCATGTAGTACTCCAGCATAGTAGCCTAATATTGATTGGTATCTGGGAGTAGAGGTATCATATAGGTTATAATAGTAGCCTATGTATATATCTATAAGGATTAGTGGGCCCAAAGCTAATTTTATCTGGGGGGACCTGATGGGTTGAATCGGCCATATCTAAACTCCTGGACAACCCTCCCTAGTCCACATGTCTTCAATCCCCACAGCACTCCGCCACCACGTGGTCAAACCCAGAACAACAACACTGACTCCCAGCATGCTTTGCCGTGCCCGTCGACCCCGACAGCTACCGATGCTAGGCTAGCTGTCGTTAGCTAACCGTGGAGCGGACATGTTGTACCTAGCCTTTCCTTGAATAAACATCGCTGTTAGCGGGGAACCGGGAGTTAAGGGGGACGGCTCGGAGCGGTGGGGCAATCATGGATGCCGTTAACGCCTTTAACCACGAGGTAAGCCGCCTTCAGGGCTCTCTGTGAGACCTCGAAAACACCGAGGCTGGCGGTGCTGGTTCATGGTGCTGTGTTGCTCTGGAGATAGGACTGACCAGTGGGCCTGCTAGCTGGAGCTAGCTGGACTTGTCCATCGTATACCTGTCTTAGGGCTAGCTGAGTTAGCGTGTGTTTTGTAGATACACCTGCAGCGAGAGTTATGCTGTTGAAACACACCATTCTCTGCTAGCTAGCTAGCATGCTAACGCTTCAACAGTCAGTACACGTTGGCTCCAGTAACCTTGCACTAAGTTCACAAGACCAACGTCTATGGTTGCATGGTTACTAACAGAGGTGTTGGTATCAGACACACTATCCTGTTGTTATTGTCACACTGCAAGCTCACAAACGAGATGTTCACAACCGCTTCAGTGATGTGCAGAGCCTGTGTTTGTTTAGAAGATGTCAGGCTAAGTTGCTGTAAGGCCTGAGGACTGATGGTTGATGCTGGCCCAGTCCGAGGACTGGTGGTTGATGCTGGCCCAGTCTGAGGACTGATGGTTGATGGTGGCCCAGTCTGAGGACTGATGGTTGATGGTTGATGCTGGCCCAGTCTGAGGACTGATGGGTTGATGCTGGCCCAGTCTGAGGACTGATGGTTGATGGTTGATGCTGGCCCAGTCTGAGGACTGATGGGTTGATGCTGGCCCAGTCTGAGGACTGATGGTTGATGGTTGATGCTGGCCCAGTCTGAGGACTGATGGGTTGATGCTGGCCCAGTCTGAGGACTGATGGTTGATGCTGCTGGCCCAGTCTGAGGACTGATGGTTGATAGTTGATGCTGGCCCAGTCTGAGGACTGATGGTTGATGCTGGCCCAGTCTAAAGACAGGTCAAGTCATCTCTTGGTGTTTCTGCTGATGGTGTTTTTTAATGAATATAAAGTAGCTGTGGTAAACACAAACCTGTAATAGTATCATAACTAGCTGGTCCTGATATTTGTTTGTTGCATCAAATCATTGTAAGCCCTATGAGCTGGTTCTGGAAAAATGGCTTTCAACATCAGTTTCTGTCTGACACAAACAGAGAAAGTTGGATATAAGTCATTGTTAGATATACAGTACATATGATAAATATGTCAGTGTAGAGCAAAAATATGTACTTCAGTGATGTATACATGAGTTTCTCTCAGATACTGGACCATTTAGTTTAGCTCCGAATAGTCAAAAAGCAAAAGCCTATTGCTTTACCACACAGCTATGAAGATGCTTTAGCATCCTCAAAAGCAGACTGTGTTCGTCAACTCTGTGCAGTTTATTTCTTTGCACCGTACTGTAACAAGGAGGTGTCTTGTCATTCTATTTATTTATTTGTCATTTAGTTATTCTGCTGTGTGTGGACCTCTTGGTTCGTCACTTCAAAACAGGCAAAATAGGTCATTGTCCCCTCAGTCCTGAGGAGGAAATGTGAAATTATTGTTGTGTTTTCATGATCCTCTTTACACACGACATCTATTGCACGTCTGTCCATCCTGGGAGAGGGATCCCTCCTCTGTTGCTCTGTCTGAGGTTTCTTTCATTTATTTCCCCTCTTAAAAGTTAATTTTGAGGGAGAGTTTTTCCTTATCTGATGAGAGAGAGGGTCGTACTGTAAAGGACAGAGGGTGTCGTATCCTGTACAGATTGTAAAGCCCCCTGAGGCAAATTTGTGATATTGGGCTATACAAATAAAATTGACTTGAAATTATATTTTACAAAACCACTTGACGAGGGTTTGGAGTGTCTGCACGTGCCAAGGCTTTGTAGCAGATGGAAAATAAAAGCGTTAAACAATAGAAAAGTAGAAAGATTTCATGCATTCTCTGTTTTTTTGAAGCACATTGCACTGTAACACCAAAGCTTTCACCCCGATGCCTCCATCAGAGAATAATCCACAATACAACAGTCACAAAGGACACAGAGGTAGTGAAAAAGTCCACTCAACCAATCACATCGCCAACCAATAAAAGATCAGTAATCCAATTAACAAATCACGTTATCTATTATTAATGGGCGATAAGCCCAATAAGATTGGGATACGCATTGCTTAGAGCTTACAGTATAATATCAGGTTTAATTACACAACTTGTTTCCAACTTGGAGTATTAATGATACTGAAACTCCTCAAGCACTGTCCTCCCTGTGCTGTTTTTTTTTTTTTTTTTCTCACTCATCTATCATCTGCTCTGTCTGTAGTTATTCTCATTGATGGACTCCAAGCCCCCGATCTCTCGGGCAAAGATGATCTCCATCACCAAATCGGCCATCAAAGCTATGAAAGTAAGAATGAATTTGCCATTCCTCTGTTTTGAGAGTTACTTCTATATTTATTTGAACAGTATTCTCTGTATTATATGAGCCTATATCGAGAACATAACACGCTCACTTGCTTCTCTCTTTCTCAGCTTTACAAACATGTGGTCCAGATTGTGGAAAAGTTTATCAAAAAGGTAAGACCAGCCTGTCAAAACTCAGTTTATCACCCATTTTCATGATTAATAAACCCAAATGTGTTTTCTCCTTCTGCTCTCTCCAGTGTAAGCCTGAGTACAAGGTAGCGGGCCTGTATGTGGTGGATTCCATTGTGAGGCAGTCCAGACACCAGTTTGGATCAGACAAGGACGTGTTTGGCCCAAGGTTCACCAAAAACATTACAGGAACCTTTGAGAACCTCTGCCTTTGCCCGGTAGAGGACAGGGTAAGACAAGAAAGAGTTGGGGAAAGATTCAATGTGGATTGTAGTCTTGTCACAAATGGAACCAATTTGGGGTTGAATGTTTTTGCCCCCTCTAATGACAAATCCTGTTATTGTTATTGCTTCTCCTTCACCGGTTTCTTTGCTTTCTCATTTTCCTTTGTAGAGTAAGATCGTGCGTGTGTTGAACCTGTGGCAGAAGAATGGGGTGTTCAAAATTGAGATTATTCAGCCACTCCTGGACATGGCGGCTGGCTCTAGCAGTGCTGCTGCACTCTACACAGGCTCAGATGACCCAGGTAATCTGTGTGTTTGTACACATGAGTCCAGGATATTGTTTTAAAAATGTGTTCAGTTTTTTTTCCACAATGACAATAAACAAACCATGTAACAAATTAAAGTTGACAGTGTTAATTTCGTTAACGAAAACTGACAAAATATGTTCGTCAACGACCTTTTTTTCCATGACTAAGACAAGACGAGATGTGACCGACGTCATTAAAACACTTAACAGTGACGATATCAAACATGCAGCATTGTTGACGTAAAAAGACGAGACTAAAATGTCACACCTCAATCCGTCAATTTTGCTACTATAATGCATAAAGTTGGCGGTCGGGTTCGGGTGGTTGAGTGACTCATATTTTTACATGTTGGGCGGACCGCTCTCATAACGGACCGGTGTGTGCGACTGAACCGCGCATCATCAATGAGTGCAGTCAGGAGGACTCAAACTAATTAATTCACTAGCTGCATTCTTAATCACGTAACCTGTGTTTTTCATCAGATAATGATAAGATAACATTTTTATCTTAGATACGTTTGACTAACATGACCGAAATGTTCAATATAATCTGATGACTAACCAGGATTAGGATTGAATAAAAAAAAAAAACAGCCGACAAAATTAAAAAAGAAAACATTTTGACTGAAATCGAATGACTTTTCGGTGACTAAAACTGAACTTAAACATTTAGAGTTTACGTCGGCTAAAACTAGACAAGCTATGAAGGATAAGAATGACTAAAATGTGACTAAAAGTAATAAGCATTTTCGTCTCAAAGGGACTGTTTGTAACTTCTTACACGTATTAATCAATCCGGGTCGGTGTCCCATGCCGCTCGCGTGTGGCTACGCTGTTCAGACAAGACTCCCAACACAAACTACACGGAAGCACCAAAACCGCAAAGTTATATCTAGTGAAGCCCGTCTTGTTAAACAGTGTTGGCCGCGGTCGGAGGACGCGGGGGAGACTGTAGCTTTGGTCTCCAGGGCCGGAGTCTCTGCTGTACTCTGCTCCTCTGCCTTCACTCTCACCACGCTCGTTCTCTCGCTCCACCTCTACACGTGCTGAGCACACACCGCACTCTGCAGAAGAGTTAGTATAGCTCTGAGAATATCTAGTGAATGTACAGTGGACGTTTGCGCAGAAATAAATGCTCGAGATCCTCCAGACCAACATTCCTCCACATTACTGCCAAGCAGGTGAAATATAGTGATATTGTGGTTTTAGCTGATGTGTTTCGCCACACTGTTTTGCAGATGCTCGCTCACATTCAGGTTGCGCGTGCACATGGGCGAGCGCGAGCAACAGGACGCTGACTTTCGTTGACTTAACGGCCACAGGTGTCGCTGTTACAACCAATTTCTGATTCTTACAAACAGTCCCTTTAAGACTGAGACTAAATCTAAAATACCTGCCAAAATGAACACTGAATGTTGATATGCTGAAATATCAGTATGCTGGCGTTTGAAGGCATCTGTACGCTGCTCACACACATGTTCATGCTGCGTCTCTTCCCTCAGGTTCTTCCCCACCTCCAGCCAAAGAGCCAGTTACTGCGGTAACGGCAAACTCCACCACGACATCTAGTGCTCCGCTGCAAAACTCTGATGCCTTTGCTGCTGTGGCACAGCTCTTCCAGTCCACACAGGGTCAGCAGGTATGTGTGTGTACCAGTGCAGACTGGTATTCGCTTTGACTACAGTCATTTTGCTCGTATTATCTTTGCTTGCACATCTTTTAGATCTTCACTAATAATTCTTTTTACACTGTCGTTGGCATTGTTAGCTTCAACAGATGCTCCAGACCTTTCAGCAGCAGCCAGCAAAGCCTGAGAGCGACATTCAGCCTCCTGTCCATACCAGTCAAACACAAGCCCAAAACGTCACCACTGGCCTGGGCATGGTCGCCCCGCAACCGCCACTGCCCACCCAAGACGCTCAGCAGAAGACAGCCTTTGACAAGGTGGCTGTGTGTTTTTGTATTTGTATATGCTATCAACAGCTAACATCTAACTAACTAATATAAGTATAAGTAATTTAAGTTTATACAAGCTCCCATGTTAAAACATCATCATTTGTGTAGTTTTAACATTCATCACCCTCTCTCATTTAGAAATTGCTGGACCGTTTCGACTATGATGACGAACCAGAAGTTGGAGAAGAAACAAAAAAGGATGAAATGTCGTCACATGCCTCCTTGTAAGCCCTTGATTTATAACGTTTTAATACAGCAGCTCTGCAATGCCAAGAAGCGGGAAGCTCTGATGTATTTTTTTAAAAATGAACTAAAAGCTGTGAAGCTAATTGGGTATTTGTTATCATCGCAGTATGCAGCAGCCTCCAGTCTTCCCACAGCACTTTAAACCTCCGATGATGAACATGTTGCAAGACCTCTCACAACAGGTAATAAGGAAAAACATTTCTAATTGTAAAACGACTCTTCTTTCCTGAAAAGTCCAACCATCTAACAATTTGTTTTATTTTGATTTTTGTCATTTTTACTTTAAACATTAAACTTTATAAAATGTTCAAAGTTTCCTATCACTGCAACTATTTTAACTTGTGTTACAACAATAAGGTCACTTAATACATTTACTATATACAGTATATGCTCTTAATTTATGGAAGGCAACGTTTATATAAAAATAAGTAATACATATACAAATATGAAAATATTGTTTTAGATTTGGAAAACCCTGTTGTACCTGCACCATATTTATTACAGTTGTCTTTCTCAGGTTCCTCTCCCTCCTAATGGCCAGCTCCAGGCCTATGGTTTACCGCCAGGACAAAGCTTCCCAGTTATGATGCCTCCTATGGGGCATGCTATGCCAGGGCAACCCCTCCCTGGTTCTACCGGGCCTCCAGGCTTCCCAGGGCTATTCCCTCCCCACAATGCTGCCCAACAACAGGTAAACTTAAAAATAGTACGTAAAATCTAACAAGCCATTTTTAGGGTAAATTAAGTTGGTAAACTTCCAGCACATTTTTATATATGCAGTCAAATTCAAATTGGATGCCTGAAATTTGGAGAACAGCTGAATATGGCTAAAAGTTGTATGTTTAACTGAGGTGGAAGATTAAGAGGTATGTTCTTTTGTACGACTCTTAAAATGCAGTCAATCACTAATTCACAATCATGTCTTTTTCATACCTCATCAGGATTCGTTAATGGATATGGACCATTCATCTATGAGGGATGGCAGACTTGGTCGACGGTCAAGCTCAGGCTCCAGGTAAGCATCTGAAATGGGATCTGATGTGTCAAACTGAGATTCTGTCTCAGGACGGTAAATTGTTCTTCTCCGTTTATTTTGTTTTATGCAGATAAGTAGCTCTGTGCTTTTTTATTGTGAACATATCCTGAGTTGCAATGTATTTTATATTTTTTTCTCCAGGTCTCCAAAGCGTAAGAGGTCGCGGTCTAATTCCCGTTCACGACGTTCCAGGCACAGGCGCTCGCGCTCACGCTCCAGAGACCGGCGTCACCATTCCCCACGCCCTCGCTCTCTGGAGCGCAAGGAGAGGGAGAAGGAGAGAGAGCGACGGCAGAAAGGCCTCCCGCCACCAAAGAACGAGACACTAAGCAGTAAGCTATAATCTATTTATGGTCATATATTATTCAAATAGATGCACATGGACCTGAAATGACCTGTTAGGTGTGCGTTTTTCAAATATTTTTCTTCCCTTTGATTCCAAGTGTTTTTGTTTTTCTAATTTCTTGTTCACTTTACCTTTTCTGTCTCCTTTTCAGTTTGCAGTACAACTCTGTGGGTGGGCCAGTTGGACAAGCGAACACAACAGCAAGATGTTGCCTGTTTACTAGAGGAGTTCGGGGAGATAGACTCCATCAATGTAAGTGTACTTATAGAAATAAGTTACATTGATCCAACTGTGACCACATCCTGTGTTTGCAACAAAGACATACAAATGTTCTCATCCAAAGATAAAAAATACTGTTTTGTTTTTTTCACCTCGCCTGTCTCCTTGTCCTATCCTTATCCTCCCTTGTTTAGATGATCCCTCCCCGTGGCTGTGCCTATATTGTCATGATACATCGGCAAGATGCCTTCAAGGCTCTGCAGAAGCTCAGTAGAGGATCTCACAAAGTGAACCAGAAAGCCATCAAGGTCAGTGAGCACCACAGACTGCTGCTTAGTAAAGCAAATCAAAGAGAAAACTGGGAATTTTCTTATTGAATAAGGAGATGTTTTTGTTTATTTCTCACCAGATTGCTTGGGCTTTGAACAAGGGCATAAAGCCTGAGTTTAAACAGTACTGGGACGTGGAGCTGGGTGTCACGTACATACCTTGGTCTAAAATCAGAGAGGCTCAGGTGGAGGAGCTGAAAGAAGGAGGAGTACTGGATGTAGACACCTTATCACCAGGTAAAAACTCTGACAGGCACAAACACATTAGGATATCATACAAACAAATTAAGACATATAATGCAACCTCACATAGTTCATGTGGAAAGTCCAGTTAGTCACACAGTAGATAAGGTATTGTGCAGAAATACGCATCAGAAACAAGTAGTATTATTGATGTTATTGTGTATCATAGTGTATTGCCAGTGTGCTTTTTAACATGTCTGATTTGTGTCTGTCTATTCCAGAGTGGAGTGGAGTGAGGAAGACTCTTGGCATCCTGGAGGAACTCACCCACAACGGCCGTTCGGAGCCACAGCAGCCTGAGGAAACACAAGTGTTACCTGTGGCTGCCGCAGCTGCTCTTCCTCCACAGGTAAACAACAACTGCAAGATGTAACCAGTTGGGATGTTACGAGAAGATAGAAAATGTGTTTGGGATGCAGTAAACTCACTATCAATGTACCCAGGGGACGCACCGTATTTTTTCCCTGATAATGCTACATTGCGAACAACAAATCTGTGTTGAAATCGGCAGGACGGGAGCTAGTTAGCAGGAGATGCCATTGATGTACATTACGATGATACATTCGGGGTCTATTCAGTAAAAATGAGTACTGGGCGAAGGTAAATTCTAACGTTATCATGATGTGTTCAAACGTAATCTTGTAAAATGTAGTTTTTGGTGAGAAACTTGAATAAATCTAGTTGTTTGAAGGAGAAGTTTTCCCAGTAATATAAAATACATAATAGAAAAAAAACAGTGTGTATGTTGAAGTACATGGGATTTATTGTTTTACTTTTGTTTTTTACCGTGGTATCGAATTCGGTTTCAAGAATTGTGGAATATCTCTGGTATTAGTATCGACCGCTAAATTTCTGGTATTGTGACATAGTTACCAGTAGAAACTCTTTGGATTAGAGATATGATGATTTAGTACTGTTATAAAAGAAAATGTTGGTATAATATCATTCTGAAACTTGCTGTGATAATGAATATGTGCCTGCTGTTCTTTCGGGGATCTGTGCAAATGTATGTATGGTACTCAATCTGAAGGATAAGTATGGAGGCAACATTTGGAATAGTATGACCATACCTACATTAAAATAGACGAGTTAGCTTAGACAAGATGATTTTTATTGTAGTTGTTTGAAGTTACTTATCTCCTGTGTCACTGGGAAGTATAAGAAAGACTCTCTCATTTGACATCTATAGTTAAATCCTTGTAAATGTTCTCAGGTTCCTCCTATGCAGCAGCCAATGGTTGGCGTGGGTTCTCTCCAGCCTCCTGTTTTTCCTGGTCCCATAGGCATGCCTCCGCCTTCCTTCCCCCCAGGCGTCCCCCCTCCTCCTTTCATCAGACCTGGCTTCAACCCCATGCAGATGCCTCCAGGTAGCACCTCCATCAGCTTCCATCAAACAATTTCTCACTGGCTTTCATTCAGTTTCTCTCTCTTACTCACACAGTGCTATTCCTCGATTGATGTTTATCAGTGCTGAAGGAAAGACGTGTGGTATTTTACTGTTCCTTATCTATTTACTTTTGTTCTCTAGTGTCACAAAGAGCTCATGATGAAATAATCGTCAAGAGTAATGACGAAAAGATTGAAACAGGAAAAAAAATGAGTTGTCTTGTACCGTAACATTAAAGGGATAGTTCGGGTGTTTTGAAGTGGGGTTGTATGAGGTACTTATCTATAGTCAGTGTATTACCTACAGTAGATGACGGTCGGTCATCCCCAGTGTGCAAAGCCATGTACTGCTGTGGACGGGGCTAGCCACCTAGAAGAAAGGCCCACCTAAAAAAAATCAATATCCATTTAAGTGTACGCTATATTTAGAATAATTTCACCGCTTGATCTTGCCGTCAAACAGCCCTTTCCGACAGGAAACTGAACTGAAAGTGAAACTTATTTCCACACCAGCCCAAACAAACCTAAAAAACTGAACCCTAACTCCTTTCATCCCTCTTCTCCCAGGTTTTCCTCCCCCGGGTGCTATGCCTCTTGGTCCCCCACATCCCTCAAAAGGTGGAGTTGAAGACCCGCCTCTGGACCCTGCGGGTCTGGGCAACAGGAAAAATGACGAGGTCCCGGAGGGTCCCAACATCTTCAACAACCAGATGGGACCTATGGGTCAGTCTGTCTCTCTCTCATAACTTCTCACCAAAGTGATTTTGTCTCTCTCATTCTGCCCTGCCCATTTTAAAATGAGTGTTACTTGAGTTTGGCCAATACAACTGAGGGGAATCTCATCTCTTTAAAAAATTAGCATTGGATCAATTGTTAGAGGTTCTGGGTGAGATTTTATTGGTTGATACAGTATATAATGCTTTAACAGTCACTCAATTGTTTGATGGGCTGAAATTTAAAGGCCCCGTCAAGCCAGTGTTACTTCCTTTTTTTTGGTTAACGTTCTTTCTCAAACAGAGAATGGGGCTGTGGTTAATAGTCATGCGCAATCCATTACTACGGCAACCAGATTGTATCGTTTTTCAACCCAGTTTAGATGAAACCAGTTTAGATGAATTTGCTGTTTATCAGACCACAAATGAGACAAGAATTAGCACAACACACCGACTCTCTCTCACTCGCTCTCTTCTTTACCGTCTCCTCCTGGCGAGGCGGCCGTCTGGCTGCTGCTGCACCCAGGAGCCGCACCGCCGCACGCCGGCCACAGCGTACCGGATGACGGATAGACATGTTGCCGAGGTCCGCTGTTTGAAATGCAGTTTTTGGATGTTTTGGAGGTGCACCCTCTGCTGGCAAACCTCCAAAATGGCATTGGCTGCTTTCCGGTAATTTATCTCCAGACGGTAAAGAAGAGAGCGAGTGAGAGAGACAGTCAGTGTGTTGTGCTGATTCTGCCGGTGGGATTTTGTGTAATCCACTGCATTGATTGCACCCGTTCTCGGCACACACAAATGCCATTGTGAAAATAAACACACTGAACTAAGGTGGAAGAAGCTAAAAAATAAAATGAAACCCATCAGTTAGCCAAAGCAACAAGTTAGGCTAGCTAACTAGCTAACTAACTAGAAAGACAAACTGATAGACAGAAACAGATTTATCGGTTTGCCGCTGCTCAAACGCAAACGGACATGAGTGTGCCTGCACAAGCTTGGAGGATGACGTAGGACTTGCAGCTTCTATTATAGTCATACGTCATAGTTGTGTTTTAGCAAAAGCCTTCTTGTTTTTTTTTTACTTTGAGCAAACAGTGTGGCTAATCAACTTGGTCAGGAAATGACTCAAATAAATAAGAAATATCATAGAAATGCCAAAATGCTGACTAGAAAATTTAATAATTTGTATTTATCAAGTGAAAATACAGTACAAGGCATTTGGTATTTAGCGCTCCTCAAATGATAGGATTTGTTGTTTGTATTGTAAATTGAATATTTTGGTGCTTTTGAACAGTTATGAAAGTAGAGTTGAAGTTAAAGCTCTGTTTTATATTTGTTTCCCTATCAGGTAACCAGTTAGGTGGACCTCCAGGTGCTCCTCCAGGAAACAACCAACTCCATTCTTCTGGTCTGCTTGGTGCACGGCCCGGTATAATCCCACTCCAGCGTCCTCCGGTTCCCCCGCTTCCACACATGCAGCGTTTCCCTCCACCCCACGGGCCACGACCTCCTCACCCCAGCATGCCACCTATTCCCCCACAGATGATGCCCAGAGGGCCACACCCTCAAATGATGCACCACGACCCCCCTGCACCTAAAGGCGGCTTCGGGATGCTCCCTCCCCACAATATAAGGGCTCCTTTCCCTCCACATGGGCATGGCCCTCCTCCTCAAGGTCCTCCTCCTCCTTTTATCAGACCAGGGGGACCTCGAGGCTTGGAGGGGCCGGAAGAAATGGAAGGCAGACCATTCAGGGGAGACCGGCCTGGATTCAGGGACAGAGAGCCAGAGAGGGACAGGGACTGGGATCGAGACAGGGATAGAGAGAGGGACAGAGGTTTTGGAGGTGGAAGGCGTCCATTTGGTGATGGAGGGAGGGGAGGAGGTGGTGGTGGTGATAGAATGGACGGGAGGGATCGACTCGGAGGCTGGCAGGAAGACGGAGGAGATCGCCGGGGAGGAGGATGGGAGAGAGACAGAGATCGGGATAGAGACCGCGATCGAGACAGAGAAAGAGACAGACGGGACTGGAGGGAGAGGCGAAACAGCCTGGACAGGGAGCGAGGGAGGGGTGACGATGGGGAGAGGGAGCGAGGGAGAGGAGAGGGAGGAGAAAGAGGAAAGGCAGAAGGAGGAAAGGCAGAAGGAGGGAGTCGAGGAAGAGGGAGAGAAGCTGAAGGAAAAGAAGGCGACAGGCCAAGGCGGTCGGAACGGCGAGAGAGGACCACGCGGTGGGACAAGGACGATCGATTGGCCGAACTGGAAAGCATGGACAAATTTCGGACCTCTAACAGTACAGAGAAACCTCCTGTGACTCCCGTGGTTACCATGGAAACCAGTAAAGAACCAAGCATGGAAGCTTCTGAAAAGAAGGCTGAATCTAAAGAATCTAAACTTTTAGCTCCGTCCCCAGAGGTACCTACTGCTGCAGGAGAGCCGACGCCCTCTCTGCCCTCAACTTCAGCTCAAAGTGAGCCCACAGAAACAAAACAGGAAGCAGAATCATAGACTGGCCCATTGACCTTCAGCCAGAGACTGCTGTGAACCACTGAAAGATTAAAAAAACAAACATGTTTTTCAATAAGATAGTCAGCCTCAACTCCTGGCATAGGATTTCTAGCTCGTCACAGTTTGTCAGTTGGTAATTGACAGTTTCTGGGCAGTAACACACGTCTTGAAAACAAACATCTCCCACACGTGTTGTCAAACGTATGTAAAATGGTTGTTTTCAGACTTCACGGCAAATTTGGCTTTGCATCTGTTTCTCGAAACACATGACCACATGAAAATCCGTTTGGTAAAATTGCTGTAGTGAAATATTGGCTGTCAACTGTTTTTTCCTGTAAGTTGTAAGAATGAACAGAGTGCTTGCATGTTAACATGGCTCTGTCTTTTAGATTAATTTGAGCTCAGCTTTTATGTTTTTACTCAAGTTGGTTTGCAGACAGAGGAAACGAATGACTTCTACGACACAAATTTATTTTAACTTCATTGCCTTATCTGTGTGATAGCAGGCACTCCTCAACAAGGTGAATATGTTCATTTTTACACATTTTTTTTATCTGCCAAAATGTCATGTCAAACACTGAATATCTTCTCAAACGACTATTATTTTAATACAGGCACCATTTATTTTTCATTGTTGTTTTCATCTCATGTTTCATGTCATTGCAAGATCACAGCCAGTAAAGCAGGGGACACACCAACCCGACATCAGAGAACTAGCGGCGACGAAGGCCGCCTGTTGCGTCGCCTCACGTCGCCTTTGTTTTGGCCGTCAAGTTGCACCCGAACACACCGCAAAGACTACAGCCGATGGCCAGTTAGCACGTACGCTCTGCACCTGCGTGAGGTGAAATAACTCTCTACACCAGCAGGTTGCGGTAGTCTGTATTCATCATTCAAAAAGGGAAACCGGAAGACCGAGGACGGCGGATATACAAACCATTGTTATGATACGTACATGAAACAAAGCGTCGTTTGCCGACCATTTTTACAACACTCTCTCTCCCACTTAGCTTCATTCCAGACGGCCAAGTTGCTGTGAAAATATCCGTGTGTTAGAATGATCAGACGAGATGAAGATGAAAAATGAGAAGAGCCTTCTGTGTGTCCTCTTGACTTTATTCGTTGGCTTGCTTTTCTCACTTCCGTTTCTCTTCTCGTGCACTGATTTATTTAAGCTGAACCGCCAATCAGAGCGATTTCTCTCACTGACAGGCGGCGCCGCCGATTGAACATGCTGAATTGGCCAGAAAAACTCCCAACACGGGTAGACTAGAGCTGACGGTGTGGGACACACCGAAAAAACTAGGCCAACGGAAGCTCACCGATGGCCCCAAACTGTCCGACGGCCGACCGTCGGCTTGGTGTGTCAGGGCCTTAAGGCACAACTTTGAAAGGACTATGGTGGCCTTAAAATCCAATTAAGTTACTTGTAGTTGTCTGAATGGAGAAGAAAAAGTACAAATTGGGGACGACATATCGGGTAAATTACACTGAAAATTCGGCTTGGTGCTTTGCTCAGACAAATTCTTGAGCTCTCCTTTTGATTATGTCCTCACTTTTTATCCTTTGAACCACACATTATTTCAGGCAGAATAAATTATCGTCTTCATTCTACCAGCCACTTGGTGCACATTTACTGGCAAATACCCAATGTCCTTAAAAAAAAACTCCACTCTCAATACATGGTTTTACATTAGTTTTTATGTATTCCACTAGTATTGGGACTCTTGAATCAAACTTGGTAGTCATATTTTACTGATAACAGGAATTGCACCCAAACACTTTCAAACTATTATTTAGGGAATCAAGAATGCTTCACTCTGATCATACTGTACTTATCTAGATGCCACTTTAAGTCTTTCAATTCTTTGTGTGTGCTTATAATCATTTTGTTTTAAGGAACCAAGGACTTAAACGGTGGCATAATCAAATTTATTTTGCGTAACAGACATTGTGGCTGATGGGCCAAGAGGCATTTCAGATAAGACATTTCAACATAACACGCACAAAAAAGGTAAACAACAGAAAAGGTATGTCTAGGCGTATCGCGGTATATCTCCCCTGGAATATTTAGGAAGTAAAGAAATTCGATGATGTGTGATAAGTGGGCTTTGTTTCAGAAGTTTGAGTGATCTAGACGTAGTGATATTGGGATGCAAAAATAAGGATGAGTACATCCGTTGGCAAAGAAATTGACTTGCACCCAGATGAGCTGTTCAAAACTGCTGAAAACAAACTTAAAAACAAGAAAAACTGGTCAAGTAGATTTACTTCCTGTTTTTTGTTAAATGTTTTCAGTCTAACATCTACAAAGTGGAAGTAATTTTCCATTGCAAAGTCTAGGATGTGTGTATTTAGTATTTTTTTTTTCTGCTGTTAAAATTTCACACTCTTGCCTCAATGTGTATATTTTTATTTTTCAGTTAAAGAATAAAGTAGAACATTTTGTAGATCCAACACAAGTTTATGTTAAAAGCATTACACTTCACCACATCAGGTGCCAGCTTGGATTTTTGATCATTGTGTTTAGCAGGCAGACTCAATAAGCTTTATGTTTATGGTGGTCTTTTCTTTTTCCCATGTGTTTGGAAGGAAGGGGTGAAACTCCTGGATCAGAGCTTTTCCATTTGTCTCATGTACGTCAGTCAAACTCTGATATAAATTAGTTTTGGCCACATGAAAATACCAAATTTAACCTTTGTTTTGTCTTTAATGAACACAGCTTTCAAACTTAGTGTGTTTCACTGCAGAAATACTGTATCTGATATTAAGTTAACATTTGAAGCCCAGATTCTGCAAGCCCAACTCTTGTTCTTGAATACTTTTAACACAGGCACAGAGTGCAAAATGAAAGTGATGAAATGAAGAGTGTTGCTTGGGACACACTGCTGTAAATATGCTTGTATCACTGACGATTCAAAGGTGTAATGGTATTTGTTGTTTATGATCTGTGATCCGTTTATCCGACAGAAGCAAATTGACTTGGAAGGAACAACAGAGGCCTCTTGCTTTAACTTTTTTTTTTAAACTCCTAATGGTTTGGAAGTTGACAGATGTTTCTATGATTTATTAAAAACACAAAAGACATGGACATAAAATCTTCAATATTTCAGCCAGAGGAAATTGTTTTTAATAAACTATTTTTTTACCAAATCATTTTGCTCATTCCGTGCTTAACCCATGCTCAACTGTTGGTACACATAAAGGTCTGTTTAAATGCTACAGGCCTGATATTTATTTGTGATTTTGGAGTAATTAAAGCTTACACATTGACCTCCATGATGAAGAGTAAAACAGGTAAGATTGATCACTATTTAAGTCTAGGTCTCAACAACAAAAAGCTAATGTGACAGCAGACTTTCCAGCCCACACAATTCTTTCTGTCAAATTGTTCATCTTCACATGAAAGATCCGTCATTAGGGCTTCAAATGAATTAGCTTTGTACTAGTGTATAGTTTAGTCATGCTTTTTCTCACGTTACCTCTCACTTTAATAGGCCTAATTACAGCCTTGCCCTGCATCTTAGTTACTTTATATGCAACATGGGGTGGTGGGGGTGGCTGGCTGTCAGTCAGGATGCAAATCAAATTAAGGCAAGATTAAAAAGAATAAGATCAAATAAAGTAAAATAAATATAAATAGGTATAGATAGATAGAAGTAAAAGAATGATGGCTAAAAGGATGGTGTTTAATAGGGGGATGGATAAAAAGATGCTGTTTTAAAAGAGAATGATGGATAAAAAAGGATGATGTGGTTGTATGTGGTGTGTGGACTGTAACTGGAGTTAAATGTGATCATGGGTTGATATTGTTGAGGATTTGTCCATCAAATTAATATGTTATAGTCAGTGGCCAATCAAAAAGGTGTCTTCTTGATTATAACTGACTCTGATTGGCTGTCTGTATTATAGCCCCGCCCATCAGGCACTTACATACATCCTGTTGGTTGTCTCCTGGTTGTCTCTAGCGAGCAAGCGCGACACAAACTTGGACGTCCTGACTGCAAAGATGGTGCTGAAAGCTGTCTGTGTGTTGAAAGGAGCCGGAGACACCACCGGGACCGTGTATTTTGAGCAGGAGGTGAGGCGTGCTACGTTGTTATCAGTGGATAAAAATATCTAGTTAGTCATTATAATGTAAAGTACCCTGATGTGACATGCATACTCCTGGGAGCGTTAGCGTTAGCTCGCTAATGTTAAGCTAGCTAGAGTCTCCATTCAGAAGCCGGTTAGATCAGCTAGCAGCTAGCAGCTAGCCTCTTACAGTTACATATGCATGACAACGCGTCGAAGTTGGTCAGATTTAACAAACCTCCGCTGGTTTTGCATAGGTAACCTAACTATGCACCTTTTATTCAATGCAACATAACGTTAGCCTGCACGGTGTAAATGATGTATGAGTGTCGTACTTATCTAATTAGTCAATATATAACCTCCCAAAACACTGGCTTCCCATTAAAGTCCTAACCTTTGATCGCAGTAACGCCTGTGTTTTGTTAATGATCAACAGCGTGTGTATTGAAAAAAACGCCTGTTGCATAAGTCCACAGCGTTTACAATCAGTCAGTTTGTAGACATTAATTAGCTGAACAACACAGGGAGCACTTCAGTTTGCAGCTGAAAACGAAGTTGCAGTCAAAAGCTGCACTAATCAATGGTAGCATTTAAAACATGAGCAAAACGCTAGCCCACTTACTTTAATTATTTTTTTTTGCCGAGTCACTGCCTGCCCTAGTTCTTGTTGGCTCTGCCTTGACTCTCTGGCCTTGTTGATAAGAGTAGAGTGGTGCTGGGCAGCCATGTGCTGAGAGTGATTGTTGAGCTTGACTAGATAGATCAAGGGTGCCCAAACTTTTCCCTTGGAGGGCCAAAACTGGAACTCAATGGAGGGCCAGGGGCCAAAATTAAACACCTATTGTATTGTATTGTATTGTATTGTATTGTATTGTATTGTATTGTATTGTATTGTATTGTATTGTAAGGATGCAAAATGGTACTAGGATCCGAAGGTCCCATGTATACTACATTCAAAAAACTGCATGTTTTCCCCAAAACTGCATAGGATTATCATGAAGTGGGCATGTCTGTAAAGGGGAGACTTGTGGGTACCCATAGAACCCATTTTCATTCACATATCTTGAGGTCAGAGGTCAAGGGGACGCCTTGACAAATGGCCATGCCAGTTTTTCCCCCACCAAAATTTAGCCCAACTTTAGAGTGTTAGCCTCCTTCCTGACAAAGCTAACATGACATGATTGGTATAATGGAGTCCTTACTTTAGGTTTTCTAGTTTCATATGATGCCACTATCTTCTAACCATAAACCCGAGGCTGGTACGGCCTCCAAAAGACAGTAAAGTCGGTTGGGTCTTTTAATAATAATACAAAAAAAAGAATTTGCTAACATCTGGCGGGCCATATCAAACCTGATGGCGGGCCAACTTTGTAACTCCAGTAGCTTAGTCTATGAAAGTGAACTCTATGCATTACCCTGACAATGATTGCACTGACTATTGAAGGTCCCATGCCATCCCATGGTGATTTCACCACTTGACTAAATATTTTGTCCAAATTGGGTTATGGAGTTTAGTTGGCTATCCTATTTTGATGGAAATGCATGTGCATACATACAGTGATACCAAGTGGCTGCAGTTTTGGATTGCAGGAAACACCCTCAAGGAACACAATGTACATTATGTAACTGTTACAAAGCTGTCAACTCAACGTCTTAGCATTTCATTTGAGGTTAAGTCCAACTGACATTAAATTGCAGTTTTGTCTCTTTGAGGGGAAAAAAATCACAGACCAAAAGGGAAAAATTTGTTACATTTTTTGGTGTCATGATAGTGGCCCCTAGTCCCCTAGTTTTTATTTCAAAGTGTCAGTATACACAGTAACAGCAGGAAGCACTAGAATCGCATACATACAGATTAAGCATAGCAAAAACATTAACAAAAAGCAGTGCCAAACATAAAAAAACGACAACAGAAATTAAATAAAACCAAAAGAAAAAAAACGTGAGAGTATGACAATAAGTTCACTCAAAAACTTTGGAAATATTGCATACATTCATTGTTTTCATAGCTTTTTTTGTTTTGCGAGGAAGAAATCGTTGATGCGTATTGTTACATTTCCTTCATAACTACAAAGAAATTAGGCTTTTTTTGGGGGTAAATTTACACTTGCGAATATGGAATTTTTGCGAAAATTAAAATTAGATTAATAAGGAAAAATGCATTACTGTCTTTGTCACTGTAATCATAGCAACCAGATATAATGTTTCTATAGTAAAGTGCAAAATCTGAGAAAATGTTGTCAAGTATGAAATTGTTAACATCTTGCCACAGCTCATATGTAAAGGTGGCCCCTAGTTTTGCATTCCTTCAACAGAGTTCACCTACGTAGATGGAGACCTTATGTCATAGGCAGCAAATCAAATCTTGCACAAAGCAGTAACGTCAGGGTGCTTTCGTAAGCAGAGGATTGTCACATTGAGTCAGACAGCAGCCTGCTGCATAACACAAGAGCCTCAGACTCTGAACAACAACAACATTATTTTTTCTGCTCCTTATCTAACTTACAAGCCTGAACACGCCTCTTGTCCTGCACCATTGCTTGTTGAAAGAGCGTAGAAGGGTTAAACAGGGTGGGTGTTGCTGATAAAATAATTTGAATTCATCCTCAACGATTTTTCTCTACTTGCTGAACCAGTTTGCTGCTAACAGGAGCCTTTTAATGTTTTAGATTTGCTAAATCATCGGATGATTGAGTGAAATTGAAAGGACATTAAGTCAAAATATTAAGAGCCACATATCTAATTGAAATGAGAAATACTTTAGACTTTTCTCATTAAACTTTCCTTTTTATATTTTATGTTATGTTACTAAATGACTGCCTGGGGGATGCAAATGTCATGGAGATAATCCTTGTTTTGTTTTCTTTAGCTTCAAGTCCTTCTAGCCACCTGGCTTTGACAGCTCTTGTGTCTTTTGTATTCTGATATATCTTGTTATCCTGATCTGTTAAGAATGATTCAGACCCGGTGAAGCTGACAGGAGAAATCAAAGGTCTTACTCCCGGTGAGCATGGTTTCCATGTCCATGCTTTTGGAGACAATACGAACGGTGAGTATCTGACAATAGTTTTATGTTAATTTATTAGGTTTCTAAAATTGCAGGGCTTGCAAATGAATATTATTGCATTGTCTGGTTTTAGCTTACCTACACTCAGACTGAATCTGAGTGTTTCATGAAGATGTTGTTTTTCCGTGTTTTTCCCAGGGTGCATCAGTGCAGGCCCTCACTTCAATCCCCACGGCAAGAATCATGCCGGTCCTACTGATGAACTGAGGTGAGTCCAATCTGAGGGAAGAGTAATGAGCCATTACAATGTTCAGCAAATCATGATGCCTCGTAATGCCCATTATAAACAGTTGATGCAAATGGTTTATGTTGATCAGAATCCATAGACTCATGGATTCAGCACTAGATTTAAAGCTCCGTCACATAAGGAATTAGAGAATAAATTATGACTTTGTAAAATGTTCTACTGGAAGTTGCAATGGTTTATGTTTGATTGAATAGCAAAGTCATACTCAATCTGGTTTAGCAACAACTCAGCAAAGTTTGCATACAGTCTGTGTGCAGTCTGATGTGTCTGATAACAAATGATGGCAAGTCACAGATAATTTTATTTAGGCGGAACTAACATAGATTGGATTTCTGTTAGTGCTCATGTGGTTTTTACTCTGTGAAGGGGAAGAAGATTAGCTTTATATAGCACACTTTTTTTTGCCTTTTTATTAGATGGCAAGATGGGGAGAGAGAAAGAGGGAACAACATGCAGCATAGGTCCTTGCTGGAAATACTAAAAATTGAAATGAAATTGTATGTTCATAATAAAACATGGACAAATAAAAAAATTACATTTTCTCCAAAACTGCACCAAGTTACAGGACCTTCCCCCACTCCCCTAAATCTCAAAATAAAAGGGCTTCAGGTTACTGGACAAATAAAATCCAACTGAAAATGAATTGGTGTACAAAACTATTGTTGAGTGTTTCAGCCTTTCACCTTACTGCCTGGTAAGGTCACCTAAACTGTAGATATAAGAATAAACTCTCTAGGATTGTGTCAATGGCAAGCAAAATAGTTGGTAAACCCCAAAAGTCCTTGACTGAACTTTTTACAGAAAGGACCAGGGAGAAAGTGAAGAGTATCCTGGTAAATAGCTCCCATGCTCTCTTTAGGCAGTTTGAGCTCTTGAGCTCCGGGAGGTGCTGTAGAGTACCTCTGGCGAATAAAAATGTGTTCAAAAAGTCCTTCATCCCAAGTGCCATCAATTGTCTTAACTCAACAAAATGACTGAGCAGATCTAAGCCACATACACTGACATGAACTGTTTTAATGTGTAACATAACCTGTCTATATAGGCTAGTTGTTTTTACTAACTGCTTGTCTGTTTTTTTTAATGTTGTTGTTTCCAGTGTTTGGTGAGTCAAAGACAAATTTCCACCCCTGGTGGACAATAAAGATTTATTATATTGTATTTATCCCACTTTATCCAACATGTTTTACTTTCCCAGAAGAAAACTGCTGCAACATATCTATATAACACACCTAATTTCATTTACATCAAAAATTTCTACACTATGCGATGCACAGGTCAGGGTTTTTAAATATCCGCACCCACCTGACCCATTATTAGAAACACTCTGCACCGCGGAACCTGCAAAAATATGCGTTAATCAACCACCCCAACCTAACCTGCAAAACCGCCAACTTTATGCATTCTAGTGACAGAGACATATGAGATTAATTAGCTGGTCATGGCCGATCAGCTAACAACCGGCCGGTTTCAACAAAAGCACTTGTACAAAAACTTTGGTGATGGTTTTGATGCAACTACTTTTTTTATATAAATAGGCATGTTGGAGACCTGGGGAATGTGACTGCAAATGCAGAAAATGTTGCCAAGCTAGACTTCACGGACAAAGTCATCACCCTCACTGGCCCGCACTCCATCATTGGCAGAACCATGGTGGTAAGGAAAAGTCTTTATTGCACCTGGAATTGAGCATCTAGGCTATAAACTGTTGATGATGACGACATTTCCAACTGTGCTTTCTGTCCTGTGTTTAGATCCACGAGAAGAAAGACGACCTGGGAAAAGGAGGCAATGAAGAGAGTCTAAAGACGGGCAATGCTGGTGCACGTCTGGCCTGCGGTGTCATCGGCATCGCCCAGTAAACACTCTGCTAGAACTTGCAGCACTGGAAACAACTTTTCCCCCACAGCACTTAATAAGACCAACATAGCTACTTAATGTGACGTTTGTCCTTTTCAATACTCTGTGGCATTTTATTGACTAGTCTAGAGAGTAGTTGAGTCATGCTTTACCTGGTCTGTTCCTCATAACAATTGTATGTATGGATTTATATGTCTGCTGATTTAGTTTTGGTCCCAAAGAATTGGTAACGCACAAATAATAAACAGATGTACACAAGTTCTAAGTTAATCTGAATCATGTGTGATGATTCTGCCAGTTTGTGTTGTGTGTGTGTGTGTGTAGATGGTTGACAGTCTAAACAAAAAACAGGAATACAGGTAGAAACAAAAGTCTAGTTCCCCCTGCTATGCTTCCTCAATGGTATGGCATACTGGCCCTCCTAAATAGGTGGAGCAATTGTTAGTGTTGCTAGTTATACCTGTGGGTTGGTTTGCTCTTGTAATTTTTAAGTTTGGTCTGTGCCTTCAGTGGAGACACCAATATTCTTGGTCAGACTGCCACTGCATACGTTCTTGGTATGGCCACATACTGTATGTTGACCATTGTTTCAAAAAAAGTGACATTATAGTATTAACATAGGTACAATTTTATTAAGTATTAGACCCAACTAAACCTCACACTCTCACAGTGGCTCCAAAAGGCCCAGATTTACTGTTATTTTATGTCATTTTGCTTTTGGTAGTTTGATTACTTGCATATATTTGGGAATTTGCTCCACTAAAGTACAATATCAAATAGGTCCTGCATTATAACTTAATCTTGTGAAGGGCTATTGAGTCAAAACCTAGTCTAACACCATATAATTTAATTTTATAAAGTTTATAGGCTACTGTATATCACATGGTGCATTTTCATAAAGCTATATATATTACCATAAACTAGCTGACACATTAATCATATCACCAGGTGGCCTAGTAGGCTAGATTATGAATACTGGTTTCTGATTGTTTTGCCACATAGACATGTATATATGTCTATGGTTTTGGCATAGCGGCCATATTTGGTGGGCTGTGTGCAACTGTAGCTGATGGGACAGAATCGGACGGGTCACAGATTTCACCACAACACCTAACAAATGTTAGCTAGAGGCGGCTAGCGGCTAGCATCCACCAAAACAGGAGGAATACCCTTTGAGGTAAGTCCTGAACTGGTTTATTTACATGTTATAGCTTTTTAGCTGCTAGCTCGTCACTGTTCTATCCTGATATCACCCAAAGAAACTATAACATAGTTTATATATCTATAGTTTCCTTAATTGATACTTGATATATGGTTTCTAAGTTACTTCTTCAAAGATAAAGTTAGCAGTGCGTGGCACTTTTTGAGTAACAGAAAACAATGTAACTACATGTAATAACCTATAGTGTCGAGTATTTGGATTACTTTTCTAGTGAGTAGTAAGTTATGTGAGTCATAATAACAATACTTTGCTAACGTTACACTAGAAAGGAGATGTAGAATGTAAAATACAAAGTCTGTCTAAAAAAAAAGGGAGCAAAACATTTGAATTTCCAGATAAATTAATAGAGAATAAAAGACAGTTGGTATATACACAATTTAAGACTTGTGTGCTAAACAATGTAATTGTTAATTAGACTTCAGTTTATATTGTGTCTGTTGCACTTGTCTAATGTACCATTTTACTGACACACCCCTGACATTGTTAATAAATATGGCAGATATCCGGTTCATGAGTGGTCACCACCGGAAGTCTCTCAGTCATCATGCTGCGCAGTCCACCTGACAGACATGCCAGGCTACAGGTAAGAAAAATGAATGTTTAAAGGGGCTATATGTAAGAATCAGCAATTGCTTGTTAACAGTGAAACCTGTGGCCGTTAAAGGGACTGTTGGTAAGAATCAGAAATGCTTGTTAACAGCGACACCTGTGGCCGTGAAGTCAACGAAAGTCAGTGTCGGGTTCGCGCTTGCTCGCTCTAAATAGACATGAACGAGCATCGCTCAAAACAGTGAGGCGACACACGTCAGCTAAAACCACAATATCACTCTATAATTCACTTGCTTGGCAGTAATGTTAGCTGACCGGGACGAAGGTCTCTCCATGAATCAATGCTGATCGTAGTGTTGGCTTTCCTGCTTCAGCTGATCCCGACCGCGGTCGGAGGGAGACACCGGCACCCGGTCAGAGACAATATCGTTTCTCGCTGCGGAGCCCCGTCACTTCACAAGACACGGGAAACCTCTGTTGATCTGGAGGAGCTGCAGCAGTTATTTCTGCACAAACGTCCACTGTACATTCACTAGATATTCTCAGAGCTACTAACTCTTCTGCAGTGTGTAGTGT
>CAKALU010003616.1:0-11162 GCA_916700995.1 Hozukius guyotensis | reverse complement strand
GTCGGGTTCGCGCTTGCTCGCTCTAAATAGACATGAACGAGCATCGCTCAAAACAGTGAGGCGACACACGTCAGCTAAAACCACAATATCACTCTATAATTCACTTGCTTGGCAGTAATGTTAGCTGACCGGGACGAAGGTCTCTCACCCGGTCAGAGACAATATCGTTTCTCGCTGCGGAGCCCCGTCACTTCACAAGACACGGGAAACCTCTGTTGATCTGGAGGAGCTGCAGCAGTTATTTCTGCACAAACGTCCACTGTACATTCAATAGATATTCTCAGAGCTACGAAGTCTTCTGCAGTAGTGTGCGCGCATGCACGTGAGGTGGAGCGAGCTGAGTGAAGGCAAGCAGGCAGAGGAGCAGAATACAGCAGAGACTCCGGCCCTGGAGACCAAAGCTACGGTCTCCTCCGCGTCCTCCGACCGCGGCCAACACTGTTTTGCAAGACGGGCTTCACTAGATACAACTTTGCGGTTTTGGTGCTTCTGTGTAGTTTGTGTTGGAGTCTTGTCTGAACATCGTAGCCACATGCGAGCGTGCATATGCGAGCGCGCATGGGACACCGACCTGGGTGATTTATACGTGTAAGAAGTTACAAACAGTCCCTTTAAAGGGGCTATATGAAAGAATCAGCAATTGCTTGTTACACCGTTGTTGTACACCGTTAACCCTGAAGCGGAGCTGAAAGTAGGGAAAGGCACTCACGAGCGCGCATGACGTCACATTCGTTGGATTTTCCTGGAAAAAACGGCCTGCATTCTTCACATTAAAAGCAGTCTACAGGCTGATAGAGGAAATACAGAAAAGTCACGGAAGTCTTAATTTTTTAGATTAGTTTACAACCTGTTCACACATTGGCAATAAAAAACAATTAAAAAACGTTTACATGTGTAAAAACGTACATACATCCCTTTAAGATATGTTGAAAGAGATGTTTTCTGTTAAGCTCTCAAAGACCATCGGGCCTGGTTTTGACATTACAAAAAACAATACAATATCGACTAACATCAAGCATTTAAAACAAGTAAGTTTAAGAAGTAAGATGAAATTGAATATGTAAGCCCTAGTTTCTCAGGCAGGGAATGTCTAGGATGTCTTGACAGACAGCAAAAAAATGTTTCAGCTTTTACCTGAACAGTGTATTAAGATGCATCATCCTCTAGAGGGCATTGCTACTCTTCATAACTCAAATTGTAACAAGTACAAGTCTGATACTCCATCACAGATGGATCAGATCACATTTTGTCCTCCTCATCACGATTATAAAATGTTCTCTCGGGGATTCGCATATTTTACTTTGTAGGGGTTTAGCCATGCCATTCAGTATCACAGGACACACAAGCCTTATTATTCTGCACTGGAAACAATTATTTCTTTTAAATTATTAATTACTGTTGCACATGCATAAAAACATAAAATTTCATAAACATATCAGACAGGCCATGGGGGCCACCCTACTAAAATATAAATAACAGTTTGTGATCAGACATTTTGGGTTGAAATTGGAATCTTGGACTTCATCCATGATATTAAATTGAACAGCTGTGTCCTGCACTGGCCAACACACACACACAGTAACACACATGGACACCCTCTCATACAGTATACACATCCCTTCCTACATGTAGCCGGCACATGGCGTGCAGAAATTGCATGCTCTTAAAGCCTTTTCCTTTTCATGAGAATGGCGAACGCTCCCATGTGAAGTGACTTGGCGCTCTCTGCTCTTCTCCCCGGGGAAATGAGATATTGGACAGCCTTCAATGGAGTTAATACCTCAGGGAGCAATCCAGAGGCAAGCTGCAGAGTGTGTGTAGTTTAAATTCATTCATGAAATGTTTAGTGCTGAAAATGTGCAGTGGAATAATCACATATATGTAGCAAGACGTGTGGAAATCTAACGACATATGGGATGTATCTCTTCCTCTGCTTTCTGCTCAGTAGTAGATAATCTACTCCTCTTAAATTTCAGCTTTGGAGACAGTCAGGCAGCAGAATTGGCGGCATAGCTAAATAAGAATTAAGGAGCCTTAAACCTGCAGTAGGCACAATAGTTTTGGCATCATTGGGGAAAAATTCCATAATAACCTTTCAGCATATTGTAATTCAAGTGCTCTGAAAGAAAACTAGACTTCTGCATCTCCTCATGGCTATTTTTTCAGGCTTTAAAAAAATGTAGCCTGTGACTGGAGACTTTGGCCAATCACAGGTCATTTCAGAGAGAGAGAGCGTTCCTATCGGCTGTTCATTCAACAGAAGCAGCTCTCTCACTCGCAAACTCCGATCAAACCGTCAAACTAGGCAGTGCTGATGAAATATGAATTCATATTCTGTTATTGTAATGCCTATTTCAAATGTTTTCAGAAACATCTTGTAGTGTACTGTTTAGCTGTAAAATGAGAAAGTTTGTTCCGGCTGGTGGGCGGTGCTTGGTATTTCCTCAAATGATCTCAACATGGCTGCCGGGTCACAAACTTTCTCATTTTACAGCTAAACAGTACACTACAAGATGTTTATGAAAACATTTGAGGTGAGAAATAGGCATTACAGTAACAGAATATTGATTCATATTTGATCAGCGCTGCCTAGTTTGACCGTTTGATCGGAGCTTGCGAGTGATTGACAGCTGCTCAGAGACGGCAGGCTCCAGCTCGGCTCTGATTGGTTGTTTTCCTCCAGTCTGTGAAATGTTGCAGATGCCATTAGGAGCACCGGAGGACACCGGAGGACACAGAGGCACATGATTTTTTTCAGATTACCTGTCTCATGCACTACTGTCAGGATATAGTGACCGTTTTATAAAAAAAACTTTTTTTAATCATATTTGCTTCAATTCTACCCACTGCTGCTTGAAGGAGCCTTAAGCACTTGTTATTTTATTAGTAAAATTGACATCTGCAGTTGTTTTTCAGTAAAACCCACCAGTGGTTTCATCAGGGTCCTTAGTGGTAGCGATATCATTTTGACTCACAGAGAAAAGTGTAGACTTTCTTTTTTGAAGTAGCAGGATGTATAAGCCTTTATGCATGGAAGTCAGTGTATGCATGCATTCATTATCTGTAACCGCTTATTCTATTCAGGGTCACGGGGGGGCTGGAGCCGATACCAGCTGACATTGGGCAAAGACGGTGTACACCCTGGACAGGTCAGTGTATGCATGTGTATTTCAAATGTGCTTGAATACTTGTAGTGCTGCTGTTTCAGACCAAAAACTCTTAGGCAGCCCAAAACTGCATGTACAAGGTGAAATAGCTGTATTAGTGTAGACAGATGCAGCCAGCGGAGCGGAAAGACAGACTGACTGTAAAAGCTGGTATAAATAGCCTGGGAGTGGAGGTGATGAATAATAGAGACTTACCAATGCTGCTGACAGTGAGGGAGAGAGGCCGTGACAGCCGGAGAGTCCAACAAAGCTTAGTATAAAAGCATAGAAAAAATTAGAATAGAGTGAGAAAGACAATGAGTATTATGTAGCCAGCTGTTGACAGAAGATCATGTGACTGTCAATATAATATTGGACTTTTATGAATAATCAGCGTATGCCTATTTTCTGTCTCAGATATGATGTATATGGTGTACTTTATACTTGGTCACATATAAAATTATTAAGCTGTGATGCCACACAAGGTGTAAGTATTAATTCTGGTATCAGTATTAAGCATACCAACAAAAAACGTCAGCACCAGCCTTCACCTTTCACAGCATGCCAAATTCAGTTAAACCCTCGAATGAGCCAACTTATGTAAGGCTCGGAGCATAACTGTCACTGCATCTCAACAACAAGTTTTCAGGTGAAAGGTAATGCTTAAGGTGTATTCTTCCTTTTAATAGCCATCGCTTCAGGGTTTTTTACACGGCACAGTAGCTGTGTGTGTTCCTCACAAAAGCAGCGGTGAACCAGTCTTACAGGGTCCAGTCCTTTTGGTTGTTTACTGAGTCACAGAGAGTGCATTTGTATGCATCATATTAAAAAAAGAAGGAGAATATTTCCTGCTATTAACTGATATCTGACACCCACATGTACACAATCACACTTGGTAGGTGGTAAGGCTGTCCCTCTGGTATTCACTGAAAGATGACTCAGAGGTGAAGGTTTTTCTTTTCAACCAAGTTACATAAGTGGAGAGAAGTGCACTTTACTGGCATGCGTGTATGTGTGTGTTTTTCTGTGTCTATTTGCCTCTGTTTGGTAGCTGTACATTGTCTATGAGCATTTACAGGGTTGTGCTGTTTTTCTTTCCCTTTACGCATCCAGCTTTGCGCTCCGAAGCACTGCTGACAAGAACGAGTGTGGTCACATTTGTGGAGGTGGCTAGTTCCTATTGTTTCCCCCCCAGGGCTGCAACAGTAGATGTATGGCCAGACACTCCAGATGAACACTCAACAGGCTTTTACTTGTTTAACAGCTGCATGCTATACTTATACGTTCACACTCGTTATGTTGATTTATCTGAGGTGGAATATTCTTCCACTTTTCTGGGTATCAATCAGATGGAAAATGAAAAGCTCATTTAGGTGTTGTGGCTTCCTAACAGATGTGATTGAGGCAAAATGCCAGTCAGTTCAGGTTTGGAATTAAAATTGCAACCATTGAGCAGTTGGTGTCTGCCAGGAGGATTGTCGTTAGGGCTGCAACTATTGAATATTTTTCTTATTGATTAATCTGCAAATTATTTTCTCGATAGTTAATCATTTGGACTATAAAGTGTCAAATAATAGTGAAAATGACCCTTGTAATTCCCAAAGCCCAAAATGGCTTTTTCAGATCACTTTTTTGTGACCAACAGTCCAAAAGCAAAACTCTTCAATTTACTTTCATCAAGGATTTTAAAATAGCTTAAAGGAGCACTGCACCGGTTTTACACATCTCATTTCCTCATCATGAGGAATACTTCTCGGCCTGTTGAATGATGTCTTCTGTGGCTCTGGAGGGAGCACCCCAAAGTTTGAGAAAAATAACTGATGATGTCATTGGTGCATTATGGGAAATTTAGGATCCAGTGTTTCGGGAGATTGACTCATACTAGGGGCTAAAGCCGAAGTTATACTTTCCGCGTAAGCGAGGGTCCACGTGACGTAAATTTGACGTAATGCGTGTACACCAGATGGTGTACCTTGCACGGCAGCTGGATTCTCACGATGTCACGAGATCCCACGAAAATCCATCTTGTCAGGCTTCAAGTATTTAGTTTGTGTCCGGCAAGCCAGAGCACGGGCCAATCAGCATCCCGTGAGGAGCTACTGGCAGCTAAGGGCGTGGCTTAGGTGACGCAGAGAGGCGACTGTAAGTTATAAACAACAATGGCAGCTCCTAAATATGTCAACATAGTTGCTGCAATAGCATCAGTTATATCAGAACTGGAAGGAATTTCTTCATTGAATGAAGAGCAAAGAACGACGCTGAAGGCTTTTGTCGATGGAAAAGATGTTTTTTCGCTCTTCTCCCGACTGGCTTCGTCAAGAGTTTGATTGACAGTTCATGCAATCACATGCCAAGTATTTTTTGAAAATGCTAGCCCTTTTCCAGATAGTGTTCAATGACGGCTTCTTGGATTATTCTGTGTAATAAACCATCTGGTGGGTCAGGCTAGTGATCTACTGCACATGTGTGGAACGCGTCCTCCAAGCGGACAGTATAAACAGAACTACTACGCGTCCATAGTGTCTACAGCTGTCCGTGAACGCGTCCGTTTAGGAGTATAACCGAGGCTTAAAAGTTATCTCGGCCTCCTCTGCACACATTTTAACCATCTTTTTTTTTAAAAAGAGTCTGTCTGTTTAATCCCCAAATTCATAAGAGTACAATACTAAATTGCTGGAATATCCCTTAATCAATTTTTTTAAATAGTTGCTGGTTAAATTTCTGCTGAATGACTAATCAATTAATGGACCAATCGTTTCAGCTGTAATTGTATTAGCACAAGTTTGTGTGGTTTGGGTACAATTGTTACCCTCTTGGGAGACAGTTTACAGTCTGGTATCTGCATGCACACAGATCCGTGTTTTGAAACAAACACAGGAACCTATTCTGACCTCTAGCTTGAATGATCCTATTGAGGTATTGGTGCTCACTCCCCTGTGACCCTCCTCTATTCTCTGGGGTGAGAGTTCACCTTCCGGTACACCTTCTACTACAGACATTGTGGGGATATTTTAGAGTCTAGGAGTCATAGGTCAGGGGTGAGATGCCATAAATGGTGCTTTTGCTAGGAGACATGGTTGGTTGGTAGACAGACTAATTACAAGGCCCCCGTGACCTAACCTCTGACCCCTGAGCTCTGTGTCATGTGATCGCGAGAGTGGACCCCATGAACACCTTGTGTTGCTCCTAAATTTAAGACCTAATTTCTCTTTTACATTGTTCATTTTATCCTCTGTTTATACGGCTAACATAATTTCACACTCTTCATCTCTAGAAGGACAAATGTTCAAATGTGTGGATTCTGTATGTACTAGAAACAGGTCCAGTAGCGTCAGCATGCTGCAGGAGGCTGTGTAGAGATGACTCCAGAGGCCTATTTAACACATTACAACCCCCCTCTCATCCATGGTCAAACAGCAGCCTAGGGGTCTGACCTCTGAACTCAGTGACCTGCTAACCATGCACGACCATAACTCTCACTTTTACTCAAGAAAGGTGCTTATTATTCTTTCTAGGACGAATGGCCGTAGATTTTTTAACACTGTTTAGTAGATTTCTGCTTGAAGGAGGGTAGAGCGACAAACGTGACTGGATATTTGGCAAATGAGTAGCTTTTTCAGGCGCTGACCTTGTGTGACATTCCAGAGATGCCTCTGTGTCTATTTCCTGAATGGTCAATGGCAGGAATATCACATATGTTGATCACAAACAGCATAGTATCCTATGTGAAGAAAAACTATCTTATATGTTTCAGAATGTACAATTGATGTACTTTGCATATGTACCTGTATTTGTGTATTTTGTTTATTTATGGCCATTTTCATAAAGATTTTATACTTGTTATAAGCATTGTAATTGCTAGCTTACTACCGCATACTTTCACTGTATGTTTTGGATATGACACGCAGTATGTCATAAACAAAACTAGTGCTTGAAACAATTAGTCGATTAAACGATTAGTCAAAAATATTATGGCCAATAGTTTTGAACTGAAGTATTTGCTGTTTTCAACTCCTTAAATGTTTAATATATAAACAATGTATAATTGTAAATTGAATATTTTTGGGGTTTTGGACAGTTGGTTGGACAAGCAATTTCATCTCCTTGGGCTTTGGGAAAATGATCAATCAATTAATTGAAACAAGACTAAAAGTCTATACCCATGCTAGCGGCTCTGTGAGGCTGTACTTGAGCTAAATGCTAACTTCAGCATGCTAACATAATTACAATGACGGTGCTTACATGCTGATGTTAAGCAGTTGTAATATTTGCCGTGGTCACAATCTAGTTTAGTGTGTTACAATGTAACACATGTACCTCTTTGTCGATTAGTTGACTAATCAGTCATTTTGGTCTTAGTCTACTAAGACTTCTTTAGTCTATTAGTTGTTTTTTATGCTTTTTTCATGCTGAATGATTAATTTCCAAGAAACTTATAGCACATCTCTGGTAAACACAAGATTTAAAGTGGTGCTCTTTTTGGAAAAACTCAGTTTTACAGATCTGTCGATTAAATTAACTAATTAATTAGTCGACAAAATCGTATGAGTGTTAGTAGACAAAGAATTTCTTGTGGTCAAGGACAGCCCTAGTTGAAATGCTAACATTTGATAATTAGCACGAAACACAAAGTACAGCTGAGGTTGACGAGAATGCCGTTAATTTTGTAGATATTAATTCATAAACCAAAATTGAAAATTTGACCTGATGGTGGCACTAGATGAAAAGTCAAGGGATCAATGAAGTCTTTGGGATTCATCCTCGGGAACCATGAATGTCTGTACAAAATGTTTTGCCAATCCATATAGTATATGTTGAGGTATTTCACAGGATAAGTGAAAACTTTTACCTGCTAGTGGCGCTAGAGGAAAAGTCAGGGGATCACCAAAGTTAGTAGTATTTATCTTCAGGGGGCACATGGATGTCCGTAACAAAAGTTCATGACAATCCATACAATGGTTGTTGAGATATTTCACTCTGGACCAAAGTGGTGGACTGATATTGTCATGCTGAGAGTCATGACGCTAAGTAATACACAGATTAATGGATAATGAAAAGAATTGTTAGTTGCAGCCCTAAAAAAACATTTCAATTCACAATATTCAAAACTGTTGCAGTGAATGAATTTCCCCTGTGGTGATAATGATTGGCTCAACAGTGCAATATGTGGTATTATTGCCTTTTTTATCTTGCAAATTAAAAATAATTCATCCTGATTTTAGTGCTATAAATAAGCTTTATTGTTCGGCTAATATTAGGTATATTGTTACTTTTTAAATGACAAAGATGACAGAGTTTTAAAACCTATTAAATACTTGTGTATTATTAAATGCAGAACACAGAAGGACAATGAGGTGCAGTGTTTTTTCAGCGGATACGTTTTGGTTGCGCCTGGTTGCTATGATACGGAATATTCGCATAAGTAAAATTGGCGGCACAAGGTAGAGTATATATATATAAGTAGGGTAGAGTAGATAAAGTGATTTCTCCTCCGTTGTTGTTGTTGTTGTTGTTGTTGTTGTTGTTGTTGTTGTTGTTGTTCAGCACTGTTACCCTCCTCCATTGTGATTGAACGACTGGGTACAAAAGTGACAGTGAGGAGCGCAGCGTTTTAACCAAAGCTGACCATTTTTCAACTCTCAGCGACCGGATAAAACACCAAACGTGCAGCATTCAGCGCAGAATCTCCTCGTCATGATGCTGGCATTTGTAGCATTATGTAAATACGTGGCTCTCACATTGCAAAGAATTCAAAAAAGAAAAACATAGCAGTTGCGGCAGTTGTTTGCCATCCCCTGCGGTTGGCTTGTCAGTAATGCGGTATTGCAATATTGCGGTTATTGTGACAGCCCTACATATAGATATACAGTAGTGTTTAAGACATTTGTATGAAATTGTCAATAATTATATGAGAAATAGGGCTGCAAATAACGATTTTTTTCAATGTTGATTAATCTGTTGATTATTTTCTCAATTAATCGATTAGTTGTTTGTTCTATAAATATCAATCAGTGTTTCCAGGATGATGTCCACAAATGTCTTGTTTTGTCCATAACTCTGATATATTCAGTTTACTGTCATAGAGGAGTAAAGAAACCAGAAAATATTCACATTTTCACAAGCATTTTCACAAGCTGGAATCAGAGAATTTTTACCTTTTTTTCCTTAAAAAATGACTCAAACTGATTAATAGATGATCACCATAGTTGGAAATTAATTTAATAGTTGACATTATTGATTAATCGCTGCAGCTCTAGTGAGAATTAATATATTGGTGTTCATCTAAATATTTTTTCATATATAAATTTCACATTTCACAGCATGTATGATTGTTAGATTGTTCACAGAAATGATCAGATCAGAAATGATCTGTGTTTTGAATCTCCCCCCTCTCTAATCTGCTCCACCTCTTTGCTCCCCAGAGTCTGTTCATGCACATTTCCCAGACTCTGGATCCTGTTATGTAAATTCATTCCCCATTCAAATGTTATCAAAGCAAATATTTAGGGAGTTACAGAAAGAGGAAGTAGTGAACAAGATAAAAGGAAGCAACCAGTTTGGCAAACGGTTTGGCTTAAATCGTAGAGAGGATCGCGAGTAGGAGAGGGTGTGTCCCGGTCTGTAGATACTGTACATTGTGTTCAGGAGTCTGATCATTGAACCAGGAGGATAGATCCGTCTTTACTCACACTAACCTACAGCAAGTATGTTTGCACATATTTGTGTCTCCAAGGTGACCTGTGTATGTGCGGTGTTCATGCTTTTGTGATTACTTTCTTTCTAATGTCCATGTGTGTATGTTTGTGAGTTTTCAATTTAAGGCTCTCATATGTATGTGTGAGATGTGTTGCTCAGGTGTGAAGTGTTCTGCGGTTCCCAACAGAATGAAGACCACTACACACCCTCTCTTGTCAAGGGAGGAAGACTTGGGGGAAGGGAGGAAAAACAGTAGAACAGGGAGAAGGAGGGAATGAAAGAATGAGAGAGGGTCACTGGCGCTCTTATTCATCTCACAGAGAATAGAAATTCGACATTGTCCATGGCCACACCAGCAGAAACCTTTACAGACTGTCCTCTCTGTCACTCTTTAGTCCACTTTTCTGATTTTTTTCCTTTTTCTTCTCCCCTTCTTTCGTTCTCCTTTCTGTCCACTACAGATAATGGAGAGAGTCTGGGCTCTGACCCCCACGCTCTCTGAGATGAAGGGGGAAATTACTGTGCTAATATGCGCATATTTTGCATTCTTTTGAATTACCCAGCCCAAAATTATACACTTCACCCCACATTTTGCTTAATTATTCATCTTTGGAAAGTCATCTGACCTGTAGGAAGAAGACGAGGGCTGCATCTGCCGACTATTTTGACTATCATTTGGTCTATAAAATCGCAGAAAAAAACAGTTAAAAAATTGGTTGTCACAATGTCCCAGAACAAAAGATGACGTATTCAAATTTTGATTTACAATCATGGAAAACAAAAACAATCAGCAAGTCTTCACTGACTTAAACAATTCCTTTTTCTACTTATTTATTAATAGGCCAGTCACTGGATTGAGAATTCCTCCCCTTTTCCATTTATGAACCAGAAAGGTAACCTGATCATCTATGTACTGATGGTGGCCAATACTGCCTTAGTGCTCCTGAGCAAGGACGCTTGACCTCTACTGTGTACCAAGCTTTATCCAAGGACAACTAATGTTAACCTGCTTTGCATTAACCAAAGGTTAATCCATTAAGGTTAACCCCAGTTTGGGTACACAGCAAGCACTTGCATGCATATATGTTCTTCTTACATCAATTTGCAAAGTGTAAACCATTATACTGTAATCATATAATTATCTTTTAATATGTAAGCTGACTCAACACATAACAGATACTTCCTCTGTAGTCAGCTCTTTGTTGGTGGCCATTATTAGAGATGTTCCGATACCATTTTTTCCTTCCCGATACTGATTCCGATACCTGAACTTACGGTATCGGCCAATACCGAGTACCGATCAGATACCAGGGTGATACA
>CAKALU010003611.1:2845-14241 GCA_916700995.1 Hozukius guyotensis | reverse complement strand
AGTAGCAGTAGTAGAATAAGAAGTAAGTGTGTTGATCAGACTACATAAGTCATTTCCAAAGTCTAATTGAATTGTGATAACTTGTGATGGAGTAATTTAATAAATGATACAAACCTCTACAGCTGCTGCAGGTTTGATAGCAGAGAGTCACTAACTGTTTAGGGTTTATGCTCTTTTATACGTCTTCCACTTGAACAAAACATGTTTATCATACACAACCGCCATCTCTAAGAGCAAGTAGAGTTAAAGGAAGAGCCTACCTGCCACAGTGTACAACGACAGCCACCAGGTCGTACATGCGGTCGGGGTTGGTGGCGTCCCCGGACGTGTTGAAGAGGCGGAGCTCCAGAGGGAAGACGACGCGATAGGACAGTTTGGTGTAGCGGTGCAGCTGGTCCATGTATTTAAAGCGCTTCAGGTGGAGGGCGAGGATCATCGGGAGCTTCTTTACCCTCATCCTGATGGAGACACGGAGGGATATGATGAATGTTACAACAAGTAAACAGTTTTAAATTACAAAGGAGATAAAGAAAAATAAGGAGCGGGGCTTGTGAAAGGTCAGTGGAAAAACACCGGGAGGGAATCACACAGAGACGGGTAGTAGCAAAACCTCAGAGGGCTAAAAGCTTTCCTTGTTGAAGCCACCACCGTTCCAGACCCCCTATCAGGAAGTGTGATTTTAGACGCTCCTCCTATTTTGGCCGAACCTTTGGCTCGCGCTCTCACAGCGTTCTGTTCAGTGTTAATGGGAGGTGCAGTCGCTGGTGACAGCATGGCCCTTTCACACTAATGGATGTTACATGGTGCACTTGGCACTCAAAAAAGGTGAATGGTATGTATAAAGGTACAGGACAGGCACTTTATAGCAGCTGTTTTTTCTGAACATTTAGCAGCGTCATTTCATGTAAAACTGAGGAGCAACGTGCAGCGGTACGGCAGCCGTGTGATGGTTAATAGCAGGCATCTTGGCCCAGATCCTGTTAATACACAATGAACTTGTCAGAATGAAACAGGATGGCCCTGAATGGTTGCTATAGTAACATCAGATGTGGTTTTGGGGAGAACTTTCCAATGGAACAAACTTTAACCGTATTTGTCCGCTTAGAAAAACTTTAACCGGTGGTGCTGTGCGGTTCGAACCACTCCTGTACAGCTATGTAGAGACAACACAGATGACAGCTCCTCATAGCAAAGAGCATCTATTGTCAATACGCTTCCATGTGGTAAAAGCAACAATAACCCCCTTAATGCTTTGTATCCAAAATTTGCTCTGTGCATCCACACTTTAAATATTCTGATCAACGTCCGTATGGAGGACGAAACCTGCCAAAATTAAAAAAAAGTAAATGACTCGATAAATAAATAAATCTATTATTAAATGAAGCAAAAATAACATTAAAAATAAATGTAACCATTAATGAATTGACAAAATGTGACAAATTGATATTTCTGCTTTAATTTGCTTCTTTATTATTTGAATCTTTGCATTAATTCCCTTATTTATTTACTCTTATGTTTGTTTAATTTTCCTTTTTATTTATTTATGTCTTCATTTTTAAATGTATTTATTTATTTGTATTATTTATTTATTTTGCATTCGTTTTTTTTTATTTATTTTTAAATGCATGTATTTATTTATGGATTTTTGCATTAATTTATTCATTTCTGCACGATTTTCCCTTTGCATTTCACCGCTTATTTATTTGCCCAAATGTATTTATGTCTGTATTCTTTTCTTTATACATTTCTTTATGCATTTCTGCTTCATTATGCAAATGTGGGGGCTGGCACTCAACGGGTGTCATGGTTGTCAGCGACACCAGAAGAAGAAGAGTAGATAAATAAGGGAATTAATACAAAGGTAAATGAATAAAGAAGAACATTAAAACAGAAATATCAATTTATGTCACATTTGATCAATTAGTTAATAGCTACATTTATTTTTAATATTATTTTTGCTACTTTTAATGGCATATTTATTTCTTTATTTATCGAGCCATTTATTTATTTATTTTTGATTTTGCCATCTGAAATCAACCGACTACAAAAAATAATGCCATGATTACATTTGTAATAGGACTCAATTTATATTGCAATCACTACATTATCTCGATAATGACAAATTAATACTTAAAGAAGCATTTAAACGGGGCAGTGTGAAGGATTTGGCGATATCTAGTGGTGTGGTTGCAGATTGCAACCAACTGAGTACCCCTCCGCTCACTCCTCCCTTTCTAAGGCTGAGGTAACGCGAGACGCCGAGTGCAAAACCGTGGTAATGCCGATCACCTCGCTCAGAGACCATCCATACCATAATAACACTACTTTAGGAGCAACGGAAGTCAGACGGCAGCTGGCGGCACCACGGTTTAGCACTCTGTGGCTCACGTTACAGCAGTTTCACAAGCGTGTCGGAGAACTACGGTGGCCATCAGGTGACGTAAAAACGTGAAAGTCTCACTGTAGAGCCAGAGTTTGGTTTGTCCGTTGAATATTATAATTAATTTCTGCTAATAGATCCTCCAAAATGTTACACAATGTTCCTTTAACTGTTCCTTTAATACCACATGACACGTCACTCATATTTGGGGAGTCAATAAATGTTGTTAAATAAAAATAAAAAGCAACAGGCGGACGATGTCACCCACCTTTTCTGGGCTTCCTGTTTGCTGCGACACTGCTCACAGTAGTATTTGTACTCACTACATAATGTCTCTGTGTTGCTGAAGCCCCTGTTAAGAAGACACACACACACACACATTTACCAACAAATCAACAATGTTTAAGACTAATTTCCCTTTTCATGGCTGATTGATAAGTGCCCCCGTGTTACCTGAGACAGTGCGTGATGGAGGTGTTCTGCTCCACGTCCACCGACAGATCCAGGAAGTCCTCGTCTTTGCTGCTCACCTGCAATGCAAGTGAGGACACTCCAGGTCACGTGGATTCTCTTATTCAACAATGACAGAAAAACTGTTTTGCAATGCAGCATTATGAAAACATGAAGGCCTATCCAGGTAAACATGTAAAAAAAATTCTGCATCCTTGAGCTCTAACAAATGTGTTGAATGCATTTTCCTTCCTCATAACACATTTGCAAGGCCGACTTTTTAAAGTATTTTAAAAACCCAGCATTGTTTACAATTTACGAGTTGTCTTCTTCTTCCCCGTCTCTGCCGGGTCATGATAATGTCCCTGTTCAGACATTAACATGCACCTTGGGTGATCTGATCACAAGTGGACAGCTCCAAGTACGTCAGTTCACACCTGGCATTAGAATGCGTCTCCACTTGCGACCACTTGAGTGACCACTTGTGATCGGAACTCACCTCCCTGCTCTATATGCAAATGAACAAGGGCAATAAGCTAACGGGTTAACGCTAATTTCTTTTATCGCCACTAATTTCTTTAACGCATTAACACAAATGGATCTTCTGGAGGTTGTAGCGGGCTCAGTTTTAAAGCTCGACTCGGTTTTTTTCTGGCTCTTGGCTTGGAAAGGACCAGGGTGAAGCTTTGCAGCACCCCTTTCCCGGATCTCAGGCCATGGTGCTCGCTGTGGGGGAGAGACGGGGGCCCCCAGCGCGGCTATCAACCGGGGCGGACTATCCTCAGAGTGAGGGGTCTGCGGAGATGTTGGCAACCCACCTGTTGAAACACGGACCCCGTCCCGTTTACGATGCTTGGGTGTGACTTTTTTTGCAGTGTCCTCACCGTTCATGTCTATACAAACATTGTGTTTATGATTCATTTGTTTACAAGAGCACAAAAGTTCTTCATAGTTCTAGCCCCGACATCAAACATTTCAAGTCGACTGAGGAGTCACCGACGATGATTCGACTCATCGACTTTCAGGGGGCAGACCTAATAACTATACACATTTTTTGTTGCAGTTTATTTTGTTATGGTCCTGTCTCCTTTACATAAAGAACTCCATGTTAACTCCATGGGTTAAAGCTGCAGTAGGCAACAATTGTTTTGGCATCATTGGGAAAAAAATTCCATAATAACCTTTCAGCATATTGTAATTCAATATGCTGAAGAGAAAACTAGACTTCTGCTCCTCCTCATGGCTGTTTTCAGGCTTTAGAACATCTAGCGTGTAACGGAAGACTTTGACCAATCACAGGTCATTTCATTGAGAGAGCGTTCCTATTGGCTGTGCTCCGGCTGGTGGGCGGTGCTTGGTTTTCCCTCAATTCATCTGAACATGGCTGCCGGGTCCCAAACTTTCTCATTTTACAGCTAAACAACACACTACAAGATGATTCTGAAAACATCGGAGGAGAGAAATAGGCATTACAGTAACAGAATATTGATTCATATTTGATCAGCGCTGCCTAGTTTGACCGTTTGGTCGGAGTTCGCGATTGATTGACAGCCAGCTCTCATAGACGGAAGCTGGACGGCAGATTCCAGATCAGCTCTTACTGCTTGTTTTCCTCCGGTCTGTGAAATCTTGCAGATGCCGTTAGGAGCACCGGAGGACACAGAGGAACATGATTTTTTTTTACAGATTACCTGTTTCATGTACTACTGTCACGATATAGTGACTGTTTTATAAAAATAACTTTTTCTAATCATATTTGCTCCATGTCTACCCACTGCAGCTTTAAGTTGGTTTCATGTTTCCAAGGCCCTTAAACCAAACATTCTCTTTTATTTATGCTAATTTTGGTTTAACTTCCGTGTCTATTACAGTCCTGCCTGTTTTATATTTCATGCTTAATGTGATGAAGCACATTGGAATTTGTGTTTTGAATAGTGCAAGATGAATAAATCATTCCTTAAATGCTTAACAACTGCACCAGTGTGTGCACAGAAAATCACTTATGTTCTTCACTTACAGCTTCACAGTTGAGGCAGCGCGTCTCGTTGGTCAGTGTTCCCTGGAAGATCTCATGGACCCAAGTCTGTTGTGCCTCCTTTCCGCCTTCACCTTCTCCTCCTCCTCCTCCTCCTCCTCCCTCACTTCCTCCTCCCGTCCCTCCTCCTCCTCCTCCTCCTCCTCCGTTCTGCACCAGTTTTCCATTCTGCTGTCGCTCCTGGCTCTTCTCCTCCTGGAGGAGGTCTGCGATGGTGTTGAGGAGGTAGTTAAGGAATTCGTGGGCGTCTTGCTGCATGTAGTTGTCAAACAGCTCTGAGAGGGACGGATGGAAGAAGACAGAAATATGTAGAGATACAGAACAATTTAAAATATATGGAGTTATAGAGAGGTGGTTAGAGGAATATAGAGAAGATTTAAATAAAGAGATGGACAGGGAAGGAAGAAGTGTTGAAGAAAGAGAGAACAGAAAATAAACAACATCAGAATGTGCTGGCGAGAAGTGGAGCTAATTAAGATCTTCTTTATCATCTGCTTTCCGCTCCAGGATTTGGCTGACAGTTTTATTTCCTCAGCTGTGAGATCAACTTCTCAGCTGAGATATCCTCCCCTCCCTCCCTTTTCTTCTTCTCCCCATTTCCCCGCCTCGTGCCTTTCTCCCTCGCCAATCGGTTAAACTCATCTGTGACTCTACTGATGAAAGAACATTTTACATTTCTAAACACCTGCTGTGTACGAGTGACGTTTTCCCAGAGAAAAATACAGGAAGTCATGTGTTTACTTTTCTGAGAGAAGCAACAGCCGAGGCAGAGCGGTGAAGTCAGAACTCTCAACAATCTGATCATTTTTTAGTAATCTAACCAGAGGAGAAGATCCCTCTTATGTACGGAGTCATAGGAGTGCCATAAAAAAAGGACAAATCTCTGAAAGAATAAGAAAATAAACGTGGAAATATATAGAGGAATAACTAAATATTAGGGCGGTCAAAGTTAACGCCATAACACGGCGTTAATGCAAATTTGTTTTAACGCCACTAATTTCTTTCACGCATTAACACAACTTACAATTTTTAGGTTGTAGCAGCTCAGTTTTAAAGCTAGAGTGACGATCCTGGTATCATATGAAACTAGAATCCATTGGTACCAACAAGGGACTGAAATTAACTTAATTTTTCACTTCCTGCCACTGTGGCAGGTAAGTATTTTTTTCTGTCTGCCACTCAGAAATTTTATTTTGAAATCTCTGCACTAAGTGAAGGAATAACATTTTAGATCTGATGAGATTCCATGTCTGATATATATTACATGAAAAACATTATATACACAGTAAATTACAGTGTTCAAATGACACCGTAGCTTCCGGGGGAGCCCTGTTTTTTTGGGGGGGGTGGGGGGGGGGGGATACTGTAGCCTACACAGTACTGTACTGTACTTTGTCATTGCCATCTGCAGTGATTATTTGCATAAAAACACACATTCAAAAGATTATGATTATTTAAATATAATATTTATAATCAGGTCATAATTCTCTTTCTATTATCTATTTTATATTGCTGTGAAAAAAACAGCCTTTGGTCGAAAAACAAGATTTTGCATAGGGCCCCAAAAAATTTCGGACCGGCCCTGCTAGCTGCTCCTAAAGGTGGAGGAGCTGCTGGAGATGCTCCTGTGATGAGGAGAGATGCAGCATGTTGGTATGGACTAAATTCATTCATTGCAGCCTTGTTACCCAAAAGGAGACGAAGAGAGGAGGAAGTAGGTAAATAAGTGGTTAACGTTAGTAACATGATTTGAGCTGTTGCAGAGTTTTGACTCCTCGTTAACGTAACGTTATCGTCAACTCACTCACTGTGACTGCAAACGTCGGCTGCTGGCTCGTTAGCGAGCGTTAACTGTAACGTTACTGTTAACATCAAACAGTCCAACGTTAGCTAACTGGTAACGTTAATACTAGTTAATACTCATTGACTTGAGAATAATTCCCCGTTGACGCTGCAGCTGTCCTGAGATCAGAGGCCTGCGGTATATGTTATGTGTGTGTGTGTGTATGTGCGGGACGGATCGGGCGCATACCGTGTGTATGCGTGTGTGTTTATGTTGTCACAGAGGTTTAATAATAATAACGGTGTGCTACACAAAACGTGCAGTCATTTTCATAACCGTTCATTCTAATGTAACAGGTATTTTTCTTTCAACTTTCGCCCCAAATTCGTCCCAAAATTAATTGTCATCCTCCCCGATCATATTTTTTCCGTCCCCGGGACGACGGGCCTGCCAAGGTGGCGTTTGGCCTGATGATTTTATCTGCCACTGCCAACAATTTACCCGCATTTGGCAGGTGGCGGGTGCTAATTCCAGACCCTGGTACCAACCATGTCATACTAGTTTGTCATGAAGGAGGCTAAATAACGCTCCAAACTGAAGCTCAATTTTGTGGAGGAAAAACTGGCATGTCCATTTTCAAAGGGGTCCCTTGACCTCTGACCTCCAGATCAGTGAATGTAAATGGGTTCTATGGGTACCCACGAGTCTCCCCTTTACAGACATGCCCACTTTATGATAATCACATGCAGTTTGGGAGCAAGTCATAGTCAAGTCAGCACACTGACACACTGACAGCTGTTGAGTTTGCCATGTTATGATTTGAGCATATTGTTTTATGCTAAATGCAGTACCTGTGAGGGTTTCTGGACAATATCTGTCATTGTTTTGTGTTGATAATTGATTTCCAATAATAAATATATACATATGCTTGCATTAGGTGGCATATTTGTCCACTTCCATGTTGATGAGAGTATTAAATACTTGAAAAAAACTCCCTTTAAGGTACATTTTGAACAGATGATAACAAAAATAATTAAAAGCATTTTTATTTATTTTCACATGTATTTTTTAATTTATTTCTGTATATATTTATTTATGTATTTCAAAAATATATATATTTATTTTTTTGCATATGAATTACTTATTTTTTCTGTATATTTTTATTTTTATGTAATGTAATTTAATTATTTTCATCCCTTTTTTTTTTCCTTATTCTTTTCCCTATTGCTTTACTTATTGATTTAGTATTTTCTCTTTATATTTCCACATTTTTATATTGACTTATTTATTCCTCTTTGTATTTCCAATTTCTTTGTAACATATACATTGTTTTTTATTTATTTCCTTCTTTATATTTCTACATTTATTTTCTTATTCTTTCACAGATTTATTCTGTTTTATGGCACTCCTCTGACTCCATACACTCTCTCCTTCCCTACGATATTTACCATTTTCTTTTCTCAGTCGAGAGATGAATTTCTTGGGAGGTATGACTCCGACTTTCTTCTTCTGCGTGGCGATGCTGTTGAACAGGTCGGCCAGACAGGTGAGGAGGGACTCCTTACGACGCGGCTGCACCTGAAAGAAGACGGACACACACACGTCACTCCACGGAGACTTCACCGACCCCGCAGACGGTTAACTTTCTCTGATACAAAGAGCTATAAAGTGCAGGTGAGGTGAGGCTACGTCCGGCCTGAACCTTGACATTTTATCTAATCTATGGGAGTGATATCACAGAACCATAACACACATTGATGACCTATGAAATTTAGATTTCACTCATTAATCAAGGTGAGAGGCAACTGAAGGAGAAAACAGTTTTGAAGTCTCTCTTTCAGGTAATTAAACAACAGATTCTTTCTTCTGGAGTGTGAACTATTACTGGCTCAAATATAAGATAACTCCCTTTTCTGACACCTTTTTGAAGATATATAGGACACACTTTATCAGACTTGTCCTGTTGGGAAAGTTTGCCAAAGACAAGATTCCCCAATGATTAATTTTCTCTCATAAAAATGAAACATGAAATACTTCCATCAAAGCATAACATACCGTAAATTCCACATTCATGGAGCTTGTTCAAGTATATTTTCAAGTGCAGCTAATTTCTTCACTCTGCTCGTCGGTCACATATTCACAAACTCTGCCGTCGAGATCTTTTCCTCGTTTTCTTAAGACAGCTTACGTTTTTTCGTTTGTTTCCAATTGTCAGAAATGTATTTCCTCTGTGGCAGCAACGCATGTTACAGGAGCCATTGGATTCACATATACACATACATTAAAATCATTAGCAGCAGTCCACATCGCGCACACACAGACATTTCGGGCTTTGAGTTACACAAGCCATCAGAAACAATGTTGAACCGGTAAAACTACAGTTTATTACAACTTTGGCCATCGATTCTATCGGTTATGAGAAGATTTTACCTCCCAAAGTGAGAGCTGGATTCTTGAATGCGGCGACAGCGAAAACCCCAAGTTGGTCAAAGTTATTTGGAAGAGAATACAGAAGGCGTACAGTGAAATTAGGATTCCTGGGTCAGCCTTCGATACTTACCATAGTTGTGCACACTAGGGCTGTCAAAATAATATTTGTTCTAAAAAAACACATACGTTTGAACTATTCAAATATCTGTTTCGGCGGATTATGTCCGTGACACCCTGTCCTAACTGGCCGTGCGGTGTTTTGAGCTGAACTTTAGTAGGACGCCCTGTTTCTATTTATTCCTGTCGCTCACTTTGAGAGCTCCGCTACGGACGAGGAACGGCTAATTCATGAAGCTGAAATGAGGAGTTATCTACACCATACCTCCTCATTTCACTTAGGGATGTCACAAGAACCGATACTTCCAATACCGGTACCAAGTCGATGCCCAAATTCTAAAAACGTGACGGTACTCTTTTTCTACAGTACCGAAGGTACCGTACGATGCCTGGAATGGTCATCGTCCACCCTATCTTTTAGTATGAGACTTCAATCCACTGTATACAACGGAAACAGTGCTGGGTGGTACAGTTACGGTGGCTCGCTCGTCACTTACCTTGTACGCCAACACCTTCTCCCTGAACGGTCGACAGAAGTACAGCGCCTGCAGCACTGAGTTACAGTAGCAGGTGTTCCCAAACTAGAAAAAACAAACAGAGAAAGACAGATTCAGGGACTGAGGGGAGGACACGTTCCTGAGATGTGTTTTTCTACTGGGTTTTAGCAGTGCAGATACACTGTCTTACATTAACTGACACTTACGTTGACCAATCCAAAGTAGTGTTCATTAACGGGAAACTGTTCCGGTCCAATCTCCTTTTCCAAGGCTGAGGCATTGGCGCCCTGAAGAAGGAGAAGAAGGAGAAGAAGGAGGAGAAGATTTAATGGATATCCTCTGTGGTTCAAAACAAAAAGCTGCATGTGCAATGACGCAGTACAGTAAAATAAACATTTCTTTGAACATGAAATTAGTCATCAGAATCGCTCCTTTGTCCTCCTGTTTCCTCCTCATTGTTTTCTGTTCTCTATTTTCTCTCTGCTCTGCTGGTCTGTCGACCAGCTGTTTGTTGCAGCTGTGTTTCCTGCTTCATTTCCTCCAGTGCTAGTCTTATAACCTTCTTTGTATACATTTCATAACTTTTACAATAATTACTAGGCATCTTCGTGTTGATTTTTTTTCGCCATGCTTTATCAGCATGACTCCAGATAAAGCTAGCCGCATGCCTTTTCACTTTCTTTCTTTTTTTAAATCAGAGGTTTACAAGTAAAGTCCTTGGCTATTTAGATCAGCAGTATAGCTCAGCAAAGTTTATGTTTAGAAACAAACATTATATCCATCAATATCAGGCCATTATTGGCTAAAATTGTATCGCAAACGAGTTCAATTATGCCAGATATATATATATATATATATATATATACATACATATACCACTTTTTGACAAGGTGCCACTTCCTGATTTTATTATACTACCCAACAGGGGGCGTGACGAACAATTGAAAATTCCTGATTTTGTTATACTACCCAACAGGGGGCGTGACGAACAATTGAAAATGTGAAATACTCGTCTGCGAATAATGTATGTCTAGGGCTTTTATTGTGAAAGGTAAGAATGGGAGAAGTGGATCTGGTCTGCGCTGCCTTTGTCCAGGTTGAAAGGAGTAATAAAGTTTGCCGTCTTTGTTCGGACTACAGAGCCTCCTGTTGTTGTTTGATAAATACAGACGCAACTCAACCAGTTCCGCACAACGTGATTGGTTGATGACTTTACTCGCTGTGCCTTTCGCACAGAGAAAGCAAACTTTTTTTTTTAAATTTAATTTTTTTTCTTTTCTTGTTTTGCTTTTTTTCTGTTTTTGTTTTGAATTTGTTTTTATTCTTTTTCACTATAAAATATGTAAACATTGTAGGTAGGGATGAACTGATACCACTTTTTTTTCAGACCGAGTACAAGTACATACATTTGGGTACTCGCCGATACCGAGTACCGATACCTCATATCAGCCAGCTGGAGGGTGTGAGCGACACACGGCAGGCTGGGGAGTCCCGCATACGAGGCGGTGCGCCGCGACCAGCTCTAGGTCGGCTTAGAAAGGCTCGTGGTGAAGGTGCTTCCTGGGGCCGTGGCCAAAGTGTCACTGGGGCGGACTGTCCTTAGTGCCGCCTCAACCGCGTCGTGCCCCCAGGGCGGGGCTCGGCCCACGTAAAAGGCGCCAGGGGTCTGCGGCGATGTCTGCAACCCACCCGACCCGTCTTGAA
>CAKALU010003605.1:0-15799 GCA_916700995.1 Hozukius guyotensis | reverse complement strand
GACTGTAAATTATAATCTAAAAATGTGCATTAAAGACTGTAAAATATAATTTAAAAATGTCCAAAAATGTGCATTAAAGACTTTAAATTATAATCTAAAAATGTGCAAAAATGTGCATTAAAGACTGTAAATGTAAATATATTCATAATTTATCCTTTTACTTTTAAACGACTACTAATTTATTTTCTTTCTTGAAAAGACCAGTTTTAGTTTAGTCCAGTGATCATCTGAAGCCCTGCTGTATGTGTGTATGTGTCTCATGTGATGTCACGGCCTGGTTTGACACACGTTAAGGCGGCGCTTAGTACTGCGTCACTGCGTCACTCTCGTCTCGTCCAATCAGAGCGCTCCGTGTATCACGCTGCGGGTTCACAGGTCAGGGGTTGCCAACGAGAAAGGAAGATGGCGGCAGGCGGACGGAGCTGCAGGCAGCGATGAAACAGATGAAACAGAGTAAACAGGTCTAACAGGCAGATACTAATACTGATACTGAGGAGTGAACTCATCTCATTCTGACCACTTTCCTCTCTCACGGAATAAGGCCACTCATGGCGCTGCTGTACGGCTTGTTGTGGCGGTTCTTGCTGGTTCTGGTCCACATCAACAGAGCGCTGGTTGCCTGGCTCCGTGTCCGGCTGCGGAGCCTGAAGGGTCGGCTGTGGGAGCGCGCTGTGGCCGCTCTGCTGCTGCCGGTCGCCCTGGCCGGGTTCCCGGACCACCAGAAGAAGTTGAACCAGAACCCCGACGCTAACGCTAACGCCAACCCGGTGACTGGAAACCGCGCTGCTGTCCGCCGGTCCCGGTGGCTGTCTGACGGCAGGTCTCTGGAGAAGCTGCCGGTCCACATCGGCCTGCTGGTGGCGGAGGAAGAGCCCAGCTACACGGACATAGCCAACCTGGTGGTCTGGTGCATGGCGGTCGGGATCTCCTACGTCAGCGTCTATGATAATCACGGTAAGCATCTTTTACCTTTAATATCCGTCTGTCTTCTGTGTCTCTGCTGGTTGTACTGGTCCAATAAAGACACACTGCTATTTAATTTACCTTTCTACAGTGATATATCTGACATAACTGCTGCTAACTAACTCACTTTACATCCCCCCCAAATCCAAAATTCATGTTTTTTTATTGAACAACACCAGACAGGGCTGACTATCCTAGTTTCATAAGTGTATTTAAGTGAATTCAGCCCTCTGAAACTGTCTAAATATGCAAAAGTGTGCAATAACTGCAATGTAATCCCCAGTAATGTCTAGAGGACTGTCTAAACTAAACACAGTTGTTTTCTTATCTCATCATTTTCAGGTTCCCCTTTGTGTTTGATTTGATAAGTTTGATTGACTTAAATAATGATTCATAACTCATCTGACCATAGTTTATACAAGCTGAAAAATGGCCCCCGTCTTATTTCTGTAATGTCATCATGTGACTGTAGAGTTATATTGGTTTGTTCCACTTTTATAAACCTCAGCTGTAAAGAGAAGCTGCAGAGATTATGTGTTCATTGTGTGGTCTCTTCAGGAAACAGACATGACATAATATTATTAGAAACTCTGATACTTATTATTTGGGTCTAGATTATTTTCCAGGTTGAATATGGGACCCGGTGTGACTTCTAGAGGCTGGTAGTTCAGATGTAAGGCCATGCTGTCGGGACATGATCCCAGTTTAGAACACAAACTGTTTACAAGCTGTGTTTCTAAACTGGGAACCATCAGCTGGACTCAAACAGAACACTAAAGTCCCCCAGTAAACGCCTCGATCAGGATGAACAGGTTCATTCCTAAAGAGCTGAAAGAGCTGGAGTTCATCATCTGACCAAATGGTGCAAATTGGTCACGTCGCTTTATTACTTCCTACTTTGAATATCTGTACTCTCTCTTCTGCATGCTCACTCCTTTGAACGGAGTAAAGACTGATGCATCCCTCTCAGGGGAGCCATCTTTGAATCTGTGATATTGACGTACCTGACACCTGATCATTTGGTTTAGCACTGACATACTTGTTTAGGAACTGTTACTTATATTGATTTCATTATGTAGGACGGAAAAACTGCCACAGCTAAAGGGGTGTTAGAAAATATCGAGAAAAAAAAATCTAATATCACGATACAATGTTTTGTGATACTGCTCTATTCTCACAAACACTGTATCGATTGCATAAAAAAGTTAACTTTTTTATGCATATGATGGTGCATTCTTTATACTATGACAGTTTTCCTAAAATTAGATTAAATAATCGCAATGTATTGCCTTGTTTACAGTATCACAATATATCGCAATCCATTGGATCATAACCCCTGTATCATGATACGTATCGTATTGCCAGATTCTTGCCAATACACAGCTCTACACAGCTACAGTGTCAGTGTTTCATCTAGAGGTCGACCGATGGTAGATTTTTAAAGGCCGATATAATAACGATAGTTTGGAGCAGGAAGGAAGCCGATAACCGATTAATCGGCCGATATCTTCTTTACTTCTGCAGCAGCCTAGTCGGCTACTTTTCCATACGCCATTTTTAAAAAAATATTTTTTGTCACTCTGAATTTAAGAATTCCCGGGGTAAAGGAGGATCCTTCAGTGTGCGATTTCATTTCATGGATGGATGGTAACGTGGCTTTTTTTCCTCCCGGTCTGCCTGTCTTGTATCTGGGATAAAGAGCTGATAGTGTTGCGTTTCATATTTTCATATTCATATTCAAGATATAACTTTTTTTCTGCCCCTCTACCTTGACTTTGTGTATGAAGCCTCCATGCAAAACGGTGATGCACGTGACTGGTTGAGGCTGCGCAGCCATGGGCCACTATCAGAGCCCAGTTCCACCGATAACAATAATTGTTCTACCTCTATAGTTTCATCCTCCACTTGTAGCCTTCGCTGCTTTCCACAGCCACAGCTGTGGCTCCGAGGTAGAGCGGGTCGTCCACTAATCAAAAGGTCAGCGGTTCAATCCTCCGGCTCCTCCAGTCACATGTCGAAGTGTCATTGGGCAAGATACTTAACCCCAAATTGACCCTGAAGGCATCGGTGTGTGAATGAGTATTCAGATGCTGATGGGTAGGTTGACACCTTGCATGGCAGCCTCTGCCATCAGTGGATGAATGTGTGTGTGAATGCTGACATGTAGTGTAAAGTGCTTTGAGTGGTCGGAAGACTAGAAAGGCGCTACTGTATATAAATGCAAGTCCATTTACCATCCTCCAGCATCTTACTGAAATAAATAAAAAGGTATTTTTCATTTTATTGTGGATTGAATGATGTACTTACTGTATCATCCTCATCGGTCTCTTCGCTCAGGTATTTTCCGGAAGAACAACTCCCGTCTGCTGGAGGAGATAGTGAGGCAGCAGCAGGACCTGCTGGGTGCAGACGGATCCAAATACAATGTGGAGTTCCTCAGCAATGGCAGCGACAATCACCAGCACCATGGTAAGGACTTACTACTACTACTATTACTGTTTCAGTCAGTGCGTTTACATGCATACTTGAGTATAATCGGGTTATAGTCGGCTTCCTGCAGTAAACTGATTTCTTAAATGCCATGTAAAGGAGAAACCTGGTTTCCCTAATCTGGGATTTCTCCTGAAGAATGCCGATTTCTCTGCCATGTATACAAGTAACTCAGTTTCTAATCAGCTCTTTACAAATACACATGTGCACGACAAGTCCCACCCGGTAGTTTAATCAGGATTGCTCGAAGACAACTTTGAGTTATGAGCCCACATGCACCAATCACTAATATGCTGCACGGAAACAGATTTACAGCAACTTCAGTGCAGGTATAGACGCATTCCGTGATTACCCTCGTAACCTGGTTTCTCTGAGTAACCTGGTTTAACCACTTTGGTTTCACAATCTTTCATTGCCTCATTCCTTGTGAAAGGCTGAAGCTCTAAGCTACGGGGATATCTATCTACTGTTGCCCTAGCTGGCGCTGGTACTGGGTCCTTTTCATTCCACACAGACGTATAAAATTGCCACAACATTTACAGAGCAAAGTGGAAGCTCGAATAAACTGTCTGACACAATGACGTTCCAGGAGAGGAAAACATGCACATTCTCAAAATTGTTTGTGGTGCTGGGAGTAGATCCTCTCCAACATGTACTTTTTCAAAAAAATGACTTGCTCCCGCACACACTTTTCTCTGCTTTATTCGTCAACGTTTCGGTCAACAAGGACCTTCATCAGGACATTAAAGATGAAGGTCCTTGTTGACCGAAACGTTGACGAATAAAGCAGAATAAAAATGTGTGTGCGGGAGCAAGTAATTTTTTTGAAAAAATGACACAATGACGTTACCATCTGTTTGATATCACCTCCTCAAAACATTTAGGATGAAATGACCTCAAAGGTCCTCGAATCTTTCCTTTAACAAACGGCTGTATTTGGAGAGGACTGTAGAATGAGAAGAATATGAAGGCTGTATGTACAAACTACAGGCTCACCTTTCAGTGTATCATCCCCCCGTCCACAGTGTCATTCTATTGGATGAATACCAGGACAGGAGTGTTGCATTCCTCTGCATCGTATTAGACTCGTTTTCCAGGATATTCTTCCAGGACACAAAAGACAGAAACTGACACTGCTAGCTAGCCCACAGAAACCCCCATCTACAGGTTTCTATCGAGAGCTTGAAGTGAAAAAAAAAAAGAAAAAGTGCCGGTACTCCTCTTATCCACATGTTGGTGTTTGTACCGGCCGGTATCTCATTCCTATTTATTCATCATTTCTTTAAGCATGTTATATTGTGTCAGTCATAATCAGCTGTGGTTTTATTGCTATTGTTACACTTGGGTTATTCATCTTCTATAACTGGAACATTATAGGGTCAAGGTGGTGGTGTTATTTGTAGTATCGCTGTACAATATATTATAGGATGTCTATAGGCTGGAATCAACCGCAGCCAGCCAGCCAGACAGGCTGCAGGTATGCATGCAGAGCTGAGGTGTGAGAGCTACATATTATGCAGCAGGATAAAGAGACACATTATGAATTTCAGTGCATAAAAAATGCTAGGAGATATTGGTTTTTGGGGCTCCTACCCCGAGAAAATTTGAAAGTTTTACATAATTTTGGACCATTATTATTCCTGGTTAAATGATTATTTTATTATTTACACATATCATAGCCTTCGTCTGAATATTTAATTCTTCTGGAAATGTTTGCTCTGTAAAATCATGTTCCGTAAATCAAAAGAGCAGATTCAGAAAACTTTTAAATAATGTTTCATTAATTATATTTGTTCACAACTAAACGAAGTTATGACGAGCTGTTCACTAATTATTTTACAGAAAGGAACGAGAGCATTGTGTCGATAAATTACAGCACCCTCGTTCTGTGAGAAAATATTGATTCACTTGAGTATCCAGATATTATGTTTTGTGATACTGCATCGATTCGATATCGGGAGCTTCGACCCTCCCCGCAGGGAGAGAGGGCACAGCGAGCACTAGACGACTAGACGACGACATGAGATGCTCCGCTGCTAGAACAGCTGATCACCCACGAGGGGGATCCTCCCACGCCGAGCAGCCGTCCCTGACCCTGCCGAGCGGGGCGGAAGCGCACTGCTGTAAAGGAAAGGGAAACGGAGAATGAGGCACAATAATCATTTTATGTCGATTATCTTGTTTTCATAATCGTCGGAAGCCAAAATCGTAATTGAAATTTGATAAATTGCACAGCCCTCGAGGAACGCATTAAAGGAATTTCTTAAAATTTGGCACAAATGTCCACTTGGACTCAAGGATTCACTTATTAGATTTTGGTGGTCAACGGTCAATTTCACACAAATGTCTTATAACAGGATAAAATGATGAAGTGATGACATTTTGGACAGACGTGGAACTTGACTGACTGACAAACGTGAGGCGGTAATTCTAGTTTTTTAACCTCTTCTACTGATATCGGAGCATCGATAACCAAAGCTTTTTCCTTGCTCTTTTATGGAAGGACCAAATTACTAAATAAACTATCATTTTATTGAGCCATTTATACCCTTATCTTCTGCAGCTTTTTATACAAATCATCAAAAGAGAGGCAAGTCATAGTCAAGTCAGCACACTGACACCCTATACAATAATAAATATATACATATATTTGAATAAAGCAGCAGATTTGCCCACTCCCATGTTGATAAGAGTATTAAATACTTGACAAATCTCCCTTTAAGGTACATTCTGAACAAATACAAAATGTGCTATTAATTTGCGAATATTCGTGATTATATATTTTAATCAATTGACAGCCCTACTATTTTTAAATATCGAGTGGGTTTTCTTTCTCAGAGAAATTATCTAGATCATAGCTCATGCCACTTTTGAGTTAGAGGGCACATTTCTCATTTTTATTCCAATATATCTCCCACCTGAAAGTGGAATACACAAATAAACGACCACCACTCGAGTGCCGCGTCGCAGGGACGGGGTCTGAACTGCAGGATCCGTCTCGCTTTATAGATGCATGACCACAAGGAATTATTTCACCATCTCCTAGTGAAAGTACATCATGCTCAGATTTTCAACCACGGGGCAGTGGAAGCTAATCGTGTTTGTTGTGTGTGTGTGTCTCAGTGGTGTCCTGCAGGCCCACGGTGAAGGTGTTGTCTCCAGAGGACGGAAAGCAGAGCATCGTCCAGGCAGCGCAGCAGCTCTGTCGCTCTGTGGAGAACAAAGAGAGGAGCTCCAAAGACATCAGCGTCTCCATGCTGGACATACTGCTCAGAGGTACCACTTCATGACCTTAATTATACAACATGCACCTTTTTTTTCCTATATTTTATTTGTATTTGTCTGGTGGCATCATGTGTCTCTCACAATGTCTTGTGTTTGGGATGCAGTGCACCAGACATGTCTCAGCTTTTTTCTATTACATTCTTTTTACGTTCATGTATAGAAATTGAGGTACATTGCAGATCCTTTTCCAATCTCCAGAACTAAATGTTACCCCCGGATCACGTTCCCGCAGTGGTTTCAGGGAATCATAAGCTGAAGAAGAATCAGAGTACACCCAGTAGAGCATGAAATTTGGAGATAATACCTTTAAGCGATTTGGCAGAGACCAAGACACTCTCAAGTTTCAAGCTGACTGCAACAACCTACACACACAAAACAAATTAAATCCCCATAATCACGATAGTGAAAGTCTTTAACACCTCAGTGGAGACGAGGAGGCACGCTGCACTGTAGCTTCACAGCAGGTTTAATGGCCCCTCGGAGAACGGAGCAGACAGCTGTGACATTCTTCATCATCTCAACACCGTGTCTACACGGGAGGGAGGCGTAGCGTGAGCGGCACGTTAGCAGAGCAGCAGCAGCTTCAGCGCTCCATCTGTGTCCATATTTCTGCATACAGGGGTCCCTAAACAGTCCTGAATGACATTTTGTGGGTATCACTGTAAAGCTGAGACTCTTGTGGATCCAATGAGCCCAACTGTATTCATGTGTGATGATGTTAGTCCCCATAGGAGACATTTCAAATAGTGAGACAATTTTTTTAAATTTCTCCTCACTGTTTAAAATGACCTGTGGTGACCTCTAGGATAATCACAGCGTCATGAAACTTTACAGCCACAAACTAGAGACCTAGAGCATTCAGAGGATGGATGGCTTTCCTAGCTAGATTGACGATAAGGATGGCTTCCTCTATGGTGTTCCTCGAGGTCTTGGTGTCTTAATGTGGTATTTTGGAGGGATTATTGATCATTTGTATCACTTCTCGAGTGGTAAAAAATGGTTAAATTTTGCACCAAATCTGTGTAACAAATGGTATCAATCTAAAAATTGCTACAACAACTTATGAGACATAATAGAGCATGGGGATGGACATCATATACTTCTATCATAATGTTCTAAACCCTTATACACTCTCACTATTTAATCAATTGATTAATTGTTAAATTCATGTTTATTTATGACTAGAACAACTTGACACACAGTGCTGAGGTATCAAATTAACTTGCAGGTTCCCAGCTTTCAGATGATGTACACCACTTCTATGTGACATCTACTGTTGACCTGCTATCTCCCCCCTAAAGACCCCCTGTACCACCCTAAAAAAAGACAAAAACTGGTCTATTGTGGGTCTCAGAGGATTAAAGGTTCTATATACGGGATTCAGAGCATTAATATAGCAGCAACAACTATTTTGCTTTGATATAGTGGAGTAATGGCTACCTCCGTGTGTGATGGAATCAGAGCTTCTCTGTGCTTTGTTTACATAGCCGGCCGGCCCCGTGCATTTTATTGCATATGAGTCTCTCTGTTGTGCCCCACTGGCTAGCTCACGGCCACCGATTTGCACTGCGCTCATGTGGCGCAGGTAAACACTGTTAGCTCTGTCAGCACTGTTCCCGTTGTTTACACCGTTTGCCGCCGACTCAGCTGTCGCCATGTTGAGAGCCATGGGGAGGCAATAGAAATGCTCTGAATTGCGTATAGAGAACCTATAAAATAGTGTGTGGTTTTCCTTTGTTCACTCAGTGAATTGAGCAGTAAAGTGGTCAGGCTTCAAGGCATCAGCACATCTTTCTTCAAGACAATGTCTCAAAGCTTCTCTGGCGACCTTGTTAACCAGTATCACTGTATCAGAGGTTACACAGCAGCAGCCTGTATTCCTCAGTGTGAGCGGTGCTCCGGATGAAGGACAGTGAACGCATGCACACAGACGGGAGGACAGAAAACAAACACACGGCAGTAATACAACAATCAGCCGGTCAACATCACGAGTCAGTCATCAGTCAGTGAGGACGGCAACCTGTTGCTTTACCTGAAGTCACCTGAAGTCAGTCATTGACTAGAGCTGAGAATCACTGTCACCATGATGATGATCGTATCACAACACAGGCTGCAAATGAAAGAGTGAACCAAAGTGCAATGGATTGTTTTTCACACACAAACATGAACGCATGCCAACATCTCAAAGTCTAACGAGCATAAACTGATAAAACACTGAACTGGCCGAATCACCTCTGCCTCCGCAGAAAGTGTCACAACACTGCTGATAATGTCTCGCCAGACAAAAATATGACAATATATAATATCACACTTTCAGTCATGTGTCCCACTGATGGTAAATGTCACCGGTTCTGCATCACAGCAGAAAGTCCTGTGTTTTATATCTCAGACGAGAGGAGGAGGAGGCTTCAAGCCGTTTCACACCAATCACTGATTTTCATCCGAAAAATTTGCACGGAAATTTATAAAAAAAATAGATTTTGTGGGTTCTTATGAATGCTGGCACACCCCTGCGGAACATTTGTGCAGAGGAAAAAATATTTAGATGAACCTCAATTTGTTAGGATATTGATCCTAGGGGCACCCCGGGTGGAGCGGGTTGGAGCGGGTCCCCCACGTACCAAAGGCTGAGTCCTTACCGCAGCGACCTGGGGTTTAAATCCGACCTGTAGCCCTTTGCTGCGTGTCATCCCCTGTCTCTTCCCCCCTTTCATAACTGTCACTGTCTCTCTCAAATACAGGCAAAAAGCCCACAAAAGTCATCTTTAAAAAAAAAAAAAAAGAATATTAATTCATATTTGATCAGCGCTGCCTAGTTTGACTGTTTGATCGGAGTCAGCGAGTGATTGACAGCTGCCTCTGTCGAATGAACAGCCAATAGGAACGCTCTCTCTCTCTCTGAAATGACCTGTGATTGGCCAAAGTCTCCCGTCACAGGCTAGATTATTTAAAGTCTGAAAACAGAGCCATGAGGAGGTGCAGAAATCTCTCAGAACACTTGAGTTACAATATGCTTAAAGGTTATTATGGAATTTTTTTGCTCAATGATGCCAAAAACATTCTGCCTCCTGCAGGTTTAAAGAGTTCATGTGGATAAATCTCTTGTGCTGCTTGTCCCTGTGCTTGTTTCAGAGTCCAAGAACATCCCGGACCCTGAGCTGGTGGTGAAGTTCGGTCCTGTGGACAGCACGCTGGGCTTCCTCCCCTGGCACATCAGACTCACTGAATTCTTGTAAGCTACTGTCTGTGTTTACACGCGTCACTTAAATGCATCCATGACGGAGGCACTAAGAATTATAAACAGATTTTGCACACACGAGCAGAAGGCTCAGCTTTGATATATATATTTAATAATATGAACAAAAAGCAACCTTCAACATGAACAGCAGATGGCACTGTTGAACTCCCAGTGCGGGTGTGTGTTTTTTCTCTCTGGATGTGTTGTGTACAGTTTGACATTTCCTGTGTGTCCTGCTCTGTGTCCTCAGCTCCCTGCCCTCCCACAGAAACGTCTCCTACGAGGACCTGCTGGGCGTCCTGCAGCGGTTCGGTGTTTGTCAGCAGCGGCTCGGCCAGTAACGCGGAGCCCGCGTCAGGCTCTTTTTATATACAGGTAGAAGAAGTGTGGGGTTCACACAGTTTAAGAGGAGAGTTTGGACATGTGATGACCCCTCCGTGCTTCACTCGTCTCCACTAAAATCTGTCCCATCTCCTGGATCTTTAAAGACTGCTCAAAGACGAGGACACCAGGAGACAAAGCCAGCCAGCTCACTTCCTGCCACCAGCTCTTGTCTTATAATAAACTCACATTCCAGGACCTCTGGAACGAGCTCTCTCTCCGAGCCAAGAGGAAAAACAGCACGTCAGAGACACACACTGACACGAGAAGACTGTCTGCACAGACATCAGTGTTCCACAAACCCTGTTCTGTCCTCTCAAAACCCTCTGGCTCACTGGTTGTCATTCAGTCTCCAGCTGCTATTTTCTGCCCGAAGACTTAAAAAAAATGACTGGCCTTCACTCAGCAGATAATAAAGAAGAAACAAGGCTTTGTGCCCGTCTTCGCGAGGCACCCTGGGAAATCCAGCTGCATTTCGGGGGTGGGGGGGGAGAGAGGCTCGACTCCCCGACAACACATGAGCTGAGAGGCGGAAGTTGAGCTTAGGGACAGAGCGGTTAATAATGTGTAAATATGAGAAATTCATGTGGCTCCGTGTTTGTCCCCGTGGCCTCCAGCTTGCAGTCGTGTGTTCATGTGTAGTGTTGCTTCAGACACATACAGAGGTTTGTTCAAGGCTCCTGTTGGACTGACCAGGCTCTGAAATAAAGAAATGCACTGTATGTCTTTGTGTCTACTGACAGCTCTTGAAGACAAGTCCATTTTACGTCACAACAAAATAATCCTAACTCCCCTGATATTTACTAATCTTGACTGACATTGTTTCCTTAAAGGTCCCATATTGTAAAAAGTGAGATTTTCATGTCTTTTAAAGCCAGTTTAAATGATATATAAATACTGTTAAACTATCAAAACGCTCAATATACAGAGAAATACATATTTTGAAATTTTGCGTTTGAAACAAGCCGTTCTGTCCATTTCTGATGTCACAAATATACAATATATAGATATTACAAGGTTTTAAACATAAACATTCTAAATGTGTCCCAGTTTATTTCCTGTTGCAGTGTATATGAAAAACATCAGCTGACAGGAAGTAAACATGGACCCAAGCTGTTGCCTAGCAACGCAATTCCGTTGCAATTCCGTTGAAATGCACTAAAACGGAGCGTTTCAGACAGAGGGTAAATACAGGCATATTCAAGCAGACAGTATGAGGAAAATAATGTGGTTTTTGAACATTACAACATGTAAACATGTTCTAGTAGAAACACAAAATACAAGTATGAACCTGAAAATGAGCACGATATGGGACCTTTAAAGCTGACAGAGTCTGCAACATTGGAGAAACCACCAAAAGTACGCTAGATTTAAAAAAAAAAAAAAAAAATCCAATCTAAAAACCCATCCTAGTGTTGACGACCTTTCTCAAATGAAAGTAGCTAGCAGCACTAGCTCCAAAAGTCCCTAAATCTAGAGAGAAAATCGCCAAGTCTGCAACACTGGGGGCGGCAGTAGCCTCAGTCTGTTTGGGACTTGGCTTGGGAACCGGAGGGTCACCGGTTCAAGTCCCTGCACGGACCAAGTACAGAGTGTGCACTGGTAGCTGGAGAGGTGCCAGTTTGCCTCCTGGGCACTGCTGAGGTGACCCCCCCCCCCAACCCAAACTGCTCCTCGGGCGTTGTTTAGTAGCAGCCCACTGCTCCTTATATACTAAGATGGGTTAAATGCAGAAGCCAAATTCCACTGTGTGCTGTGCTGTGTACAATGTGTGACAATAAAAGTTGATTTACATTTTTACAACACTGACAGTCTGTCCCTTCAGGCCTCCCTCTGAAGCCACTCCCCCCAAAATGATCATACAGAGGGTGAAGTCCTGCCCCTTAAGATGGACCACCATGGGACCTTATTTTGGGAAAATATGAACGGTAGTAAACGGAGAGAGACAAATATATTTTTTGATCCCGTTTGAATTGCGCCATGAATCACACGTATGATGTTTGTTCATTTAAAAGATAATTTTGCAAGTCAAGAAAGTCTCAGTTTGTGTGAAACCGCTCAGTGAACCCCGTCTCTCATCTCTCATCTCGCACAATATACGTCACCAACACTAGCTAGCTAACTTAGCTATGTTCCACACACAAATGAAACGTTATGTTACCTGATGTGTTTTATCAGAGACTCCTGGTCTTTTTATCAGCCGGGAAGAGAAAGAAGGACCCGTTGCTGGTGTGAGTTCATCCCAGTAGGAAACACACAGACATCGTAGCTTCAGAGAGAGAGACGTCACTACGAGACTTTTGGGTGTGTCTTACGTATTTTCACAGTCTGATGCTTCAACAGTTTTACAACAAACTGCGACTTTCTTGACTTGCAAAATTATCTTTTAAATTGACGAACATCATATGTGTGATTCATGGCGCAATTCAAATGGGATCAAAAAAATATATGTCTCTCTCCGTTGACTATCATTCATATTTTTTCCAAAAAAAGGTCCCATGGTGGTCCACCGGAAGGGACGGGACTTCGCCCTCTCTATTATGAACGTAAACAACAATGTTAAGACTCACAGCTGTCAAGCTAGCAACTGGTGGAAGACGGTGACGGAGCCGAATGAAATGATTGGACGGGTTGCCACAGATACCAGATTTTTTTTTTTGTTTTGTCAGAGAATTTGATTTATTGATTATTGTTGGGATGTAATGAGAATTTCAACAAATACAACCAAAAAGGTTACCAAAAAAAAAAAAATACATTCCCAACCCTACCTTTAACTGAGCTATCGCTTATCACGTAACCAAAGAACGTATATTGAGAAGAAGTGAAAGTCAATTGTTCGTTCCATTGCAACGTCAGCGCCCAGCAGCAGAGCTACGCCGCCGCCATTTTGGACTGAAAGTGACAGAGAAATGTCCGCCTACAAAGTGCCATACAGAAGTAAAACAAAATTATTTCTATTCTATTGTCATATTTATTGTCTCTACTGAAATGGCCTGTGTTGAACAATAAAAATATTATAAATATGCAAACTATTATAACTATTTATTTAATAAACGTTTTGCCCGACTGCTTCCCAGAGGAGCATTAAGTGAGCGATGGACATAAATGGAAGTTCATGTCCATCTTTTATGTGCATCCAAAACACAGATTTTGAGAGCAATCTCAAACTTTTTCATGTCAAGGATCCAAAATGGAGTCCAACAGACCACAGACCATGGATGTAGAAGAGGTTGTGTCCTGTCCTCTTGCCCTGCGTGTTAGTAAATAGCCTATGACTCCATTAAATACTGTTGATGTCATGCTACTAGCACTACTAGCTACTGGCCGATAGCCGGTTGTTTGGGAACAGAGACGTTAATACATCCACCCTGTACAGGCTTACAGCATACAGCCCATGGGTGTATTAGAAGATAATAAAAGTGATGAATTACAGCCAATATACCCATTATTACAGTCACATACAGCTAGCAGGAAGCTATATATATAATAAAATAACTGGATTCAGCTGCTAGTTCATTTTACAACTTTTAGGACATAAAAAATATCCTCTGATTTACAGACGTCTCTTTATACATCCATGGCCACAGACTCGTTGGCGTTTTCAGTCCAAAATGGCAGCAGCGCTACCGCAGCGCCATCCAGCAGCTGTTGTCAAAAAAGCACCAGAGTTTCGCCTCTTTGCTTCTAGACTCTTTGACGTAACCGGGGTTCTGCTGATGCGGACCATGAGACGATGTCTGATGAATAATGAAACGCCACCAAAAACTTTATGGAGTTTAAAAAATGTTGTCAAACTACTATTTGAACAAACTTTCCCGTTCAACTTGGGTCTTATTCTCATACATTTGACAAACATTTCAATCATTAATCATAACTTTGTCCTAACCCAAGTCAGTAAGTGAGATCTGGGAACATGGTGACATCGCTGAGAAGAACTCTGACGGGTCAGGAAACACGAGCGGTCAAGACGACCAGACGGGTTGGAAACAAACCTCCAGGTTAGTCGACTTTATTTGGAGGATAAAATAAAGTTGGAATTATTACACAAACTGTTCGTTTTCTAATAAACTGGTATCCTCCTTTAACTGTCCTCATGACAGATCAGTGGCTCCCAAACTGAGGGCCGGGCCCCGACAAGGGGAGAAATACATTTTGACGTAAAACAGGTGAAACTAAAAACATGAATTGTTTGTGCTTTTCCTGCTATGACAAGTCAAAATGTTCGCTGTGAAAAAGATAAAAGAATCTGATTCATTTGGGAACAATAAAATGTCATTCTGGTCCAAACTGCCACAATGGAAACTAATGAGAAACATGTTCATGTTCTATAAAATGATAATCATTGAAATTCACCGTGGCTCCTTTAGTTAGTTTAGTGTTGTTACTAGTTGATGAAACGTTTGGGAACCACTCACACTGAGGTATCTCTTGGTGTCATAATTAGAGTCTTCAGCAGTCATACAGCGATTTTTTAACTTTCTTTTTAAATTGCCATTACCTTCAATAAACCAGAATGCACTGCAGCCACAAAATGTGTTTTTCTTTGATTAACGGTCATCACAGTTGTTTGACCAGCAGGCGTGGCAAAATTGGTACAACATAAAAGTAAATTAAAACACGTTATCACAAAGTAAAGAGTGGCTGTGTTTGTACTCCGACATCATATCTTAATGATCTTTTCTTGAGAAAGTTACCCAAACTTTTACTTTTTAGTGACAGCTTATTTAGCCTGTTTTGGAATCTGTGGATTACCATTGGTTATTACACGGCTGTGTTGAATACTTGATTCTGATTGGTCAATCATGGCGTTCTATGGTCTGTAATTTAAGTAGCCGTGTAATAAGCGGGATAATGTACAGCTAGCGGGTCATTGTTGTGAAAGAATCCCCTTCAGGGCGATGGGCGACCACTCCGCTCCGCATCGGGGTGCAGCATCGCCCTGTCGGGGATTCTTTTACAACAATCGCTGAACGTTATCCCTCGCTTGTCAAGACGTTCTATTGTGGCTCTATTATGATGCCTATTGTGCTGCGCTCTGCACCCAAAGTTCAACCTTGAACTCTTTATATATATATATGTATGTATGTATGTATATATATATATATATATATGTACATGTGTATGTATGTATGTATATGTAAATATATGTATATGTATGTATATATATATGCATATACAGTATATGTCTATGTATATATACAGTATACTGTAATTGTGTATGTATCAGGGCTGTCAAAGTTAACGCGTTAACGCAAATTCATTTTAACGCCACTACTTTCTTTAACGGCTTAACGCAATTAATTTGCTTAACTTGGTTGTAGGTATAATTTTTAGGTTGTAGTGGGCTTGGTACCAACCATGTCATACTAGCTTGTCACAAAGGAGGTTAAATAACGCTCCAAACTTACACTAAATTTTGGCGAGGAAAAACTGTCATGGCCA